>RJWJ010049607.1:0-10190 GCA_004363605.1 Indri indri | reverse complement strand
TTTTTTTTTTTTTTTTTACCCATTTGGCCAGCCTATGTCCCTTGAGAGGGGAGTTCAAACCATTCACATTTATTGAGAGAACCAATAAGTGGGGTGAATTACTGTTCATTCTGTTGGGTTGCGTTTTGTTGCTTTGTTTTCTCTCCTGAGCCATTGTGGAATCTAGCCTTTGATCTTTAACTTTTGTGTGGTTTCACATTCGAGAGTGTTTATTGTGCTGATCCTTGTGTAATTCTGTTTTGAGTACTTCTTGGAGAGCTGGTCTTGTCTTGGTGAATTCCCTCAGTCCTTGCTTATCTGAGAATGTCTTTATTTCTACTTCACATATGAAACTTAGTTTTGCAGGGTACAAGATTGTAGGCTGGGTATTATTCTGTTTCAGAAGAGTGAGAATGGGGCCCTAGTCTCTTCTTGCTTGTAGGGTTTCAGTTGAGAAATCTGGAGTTATTCTGATGGGCTTTCCTTTGTATGTTACTTGTGTCTTTCGCCTTACAGCTCGTAGAAGGGCCTCTTTAGTGGCTATTTTGGGCAATCTGATGACTGCGTGATGTGGTGTCTTCCTATTTGCATTGAATCTCCCTGGGGTCTGTTGAGCTTCTTGTACCTGTATATGTAGATTTTTAGCAAGGCCTGGGAAATTCTCCTCTATTAATTCTTCAAATAGCTTATCCAGCCCTTGAGTGTTTTCTTCTTCACCTTCCAGAACCCCTATCACTCTCAGGTTCAGTTTTTTCACATAATCCCACATTTCTTATAGGCTTATTTCTTTTCTCTTAATTTTCTGCTGGATCTCTGTGACCAACTTATTTAATTGGAAGGAGTTGTCTTCAATCTCTGAGATTCTTTCTTCTGTTTGATATACCCTGTTCTTGAGGCTTTCCATGGTGTTTTGTAGTTCCCTAAATAAGTCCTTCATTTCCAGGAGATCAGTTTGATTTTTCTTTAATATTTCAATTTCTTTAGTAAATTTTTCTTCCAAGTCCTGGATTTTTTTTGTGGTTTCTTTGTGTTGGGTATCCATTTTTTCTTGCATATCACTCAGTTTTCTTACAATCCATGTTGATATTCTTCTTCTGTCATTTTAGTGTTCTGACTTTGGTTAATGTCCATTGCTGGGGAGCTGTTGTTCCTCTTTGGGGGTGTGCTTTCCATTTGAGTCTTCATACTTCCAGAGTTCTTTCGCTGGTTCCTTCCCATCTGGATCAGTTGTTCCTTCTCGCCTTTAGATTTTTGTTTGGATAATGACATGCCCTGTTTAGTCTCTCAGCCAGTTGGTGGTGTTTGTGGGTGAGATTCAACCACACCCTTTATGATGAATGAGTAGATGCAGTAAAAGTGTGTGCAGGATGACCTCCCTGTCAGTAGGTGGCATTTGCAGGGAGGAGCGACCTGCAGTGCTGTTTTTGGGTCCTGTAGCCAGCTCTTATTCCTCTAGAGAGGCCTTCTTGTTCCTCGGGTGGTAGGTGGGGCCCTGGGATTTCCAGGTGTGTCCTTATTCTCCACCTCAGTGGGAGCAGGACTGGGAGTGAGTCTGGGTGGGGGTGGGTTGGATAAGCCTGCCCTCAGGCTCCACAGCTGCTGTTAGCAGGGGTCAAAGTTCTGCTCTTTGTTTCTGTGCAAAGCTGCCGGAGGGGCTGAAATGGCTCCACTCAGCTGAAAGTCTGGGCTTGGGGGTTGGGGCTGTCCAAGACCCACACTCTGGAGCAGGTCTCGCTCCCCTCTACCCTCCCCCTCTCTGTGGCCTCTACCAGCCTCTGCCAGCAAGCGAAACCTCAGGCCGATGGATCTCCCCTGGCTGTGATGTGGGCTGGGAGGTTCCCTACCCAGGATCACAGCCTGAGCTGGGTGCACAGCCCTCTTTTGGGAGGAGGGTTACTGCTGCGCCATGCTGATCTGCCCCTGAAGGCACACACTCCTCAGTAGGCTCTTTCACAGATCTCTCCTCTGTGTCCTGGAGCAGTGCAATCCTGACCTGGGTGTACGGGGTCTGGTCTGCAGGCCTGTCCCCCTGGACCCTGGAGATCAATCCCTGACCCTGCCAGGGGGAGGAGTGCTGGTCTTGAATCACCTACAGGGTGCCCAAGCTGGATCGATTTCACTCCACCTCAAGATTTACCCCGCTCTCCTGGAGTCCCCAGGCAAGTAGCACCTGGGAGGGCTGGCAGGTAGGGAGCTTGCAATCTGAGTACCCCTCAGTCTGCTGTGCGGCCCCAAAAGGAAAGGTCCCGTTCCTTGGAGATGCCTCCGTGTGATGGCTAAATTGTCTCTCTGGGCACCCACGGGTAGGGAGGGGAAAGGAGAGAATGGAGTATTATGGCATCTGCTGATAGGCTCGAGTCTCGCCTGGGGAGGTGCCCGGAGGGAGCTGGGAGCCCGGCGCTGAGTCCGCAAGAGGCCACTGCTCACTGGCGGCAGCCATCTCTGGGCTGGTGTCGGCAGGTCTCTCCAACTGCTCAGGAGCCCACCAACAGTCCCAGATGCTAGGGAGGGGAAAGTTAACCGCTCCACCTACCCTTGTCACTGGTCTCCAAGCCTCTCGGGACTTTTCTCCTTCCAGTTCTCCTCCACAACATCTTCCCGTGGAGTCTCCCATAGTTTCAGGCACGCTTCCTTCTGACCCTCACCGGATCTATGTTTCTCTGCTAGTTTATTTTTTTCTCTTTCTTCTAAAATTCGCCTTTTTTGCAGAGACACTCTGACTGGTGGCTTTTCTCATCCACCATTTTGGCTCCTCCTGCCTCATTTTCTTGAATTGGATGTAGGTTCTGCTGTAAGAATCTGAGGGGAAGAGTCATTTCTTAATTTCTTTTTTGCCTCCTTTTAATGTTCTCTTGATCACATCTTTATTTTTCTGTTCTCCTAAGTCTTTGTGGTATATTTTCCTTTCATGACTTCTGTCTCAAGACTTCTTTCCATCCAACCATTCTCTTTCCATCCTGCAGAGTGGCTGTGGTGAGAAGAGTTCTGCATTCCACACCGACCTTGCCACCAAGAAGTTGTGTGGCCTTTGGCAAATCATAACCTCCTTGAGGGCCTTATTTTTCTCATTTGTAAAATGAAAGAGTTTGGCTAGAAATTTTCTAAGGTTCCTGCCAACTCTGACATTCTCTCTCTCTTTTGGGTCATGAGCATGTATGCAGGCGTCATTCCAGGTCCTTATAGGAATCACACACCTGCCACCATCCATTGATTAAGTTATTCATTGCTGCAGTTATCAGAGCTGATCAAAGAACTCTGAACCAGTGTATTACTAGAACCAACAAAGAAAATGCCATCATGATGTTCCAGAGCCTTGAATTAGTAGAATAGGAGTAATGAGACCCCTAAGGAATTGCTGAAGTATAGAAAAAAGTTTGAAAACTTTAGAAAATGTATTGGGCTTTGCGCATCACCTTAACTTCCTAGGTTTAGAATTTCTCATTTATACAATGAAGGTGTGGATTAGATCACAAGTTTTCAACCTGGTAGCACACGAGGAACCTTTATAAAAATACAAATTATTCGGGGTCCACTAAGACCAATGAAGTCAGTTATCCTAGTGGGGGAAGGGTGACTGAGCATCATGTCCATGTTTTTAAAAGTGCTCCAGGGGATTTACATGAGTATCAAGGCTTGTGAATCGCTGAATTAGATGCTCTCTAAGATTCCTTTTAGCTCTGATTTTCTGTGAGTCATGGCAGAGGACTCAGCCAACTTTTTCTATGAAGGGTGAAACAGTAAATATTTTCAGCTTTGTGGGCTCTATGGTCCCTATGGCAACTCAGCTCAGCCTGTGTAGGGCAAAGCAGCCATAGACAATATGTAAACAAATGGGCATGGCTGGATATGGCCTGTGGGCCATAGTTTTGCTGACCCTGGTCTATGAGATAGAATTTACTTTTAAATTGATGGACGACCAGCAAATCATTTTTATCTTGTATCCATCAATAATACACATATAAATCACAAATCACTACAAGACATATAAAGGTTGATGCTTAATGACGGAGTACTTTAGGGAAGCCACAGTATTTCAAAATTAAGATGCTTTGGTCTGGTACAGTGGCTCACACCTGTAATCCAATGCTTTAGGAGGCTGAGGTGGGAGGGTCACTTGAGGCTAAGAGTTCCAGACCAATTCAGGCAACATAGTGAGACTCTGTCTCTAAAAATAAGTAAATAAATAAATTAGCTGGGTGTGCTAGCATGTGCCCATAGTCCCAGCTACTCAGAAGGCAGAGGCAGGAGGATCGCTTGAGCCCAGGAGTTTGAGGCTGCTGTGAGCTAGGCTGACGCCATGGCACTCTACTCAGGGCAACAGAGCAAGACTCTGTCTCAAATAAATAAATAACTCATTTTTACTGTTAATAATTTATAGCAACATGATATTTGACTGACTTTTTTATGCACTCTAGGAGCATAAGTAATAGAAGCAGAAATATAGACCAGAGTTGCAAGAATATGTTTTGGCCAGAGAGTCTGTTTTCTTGATGACCATTAGCTCTTAAGTTTATGTGCATGGACTAAAGATTATGGTAATGGCTTTTAATTTGGCCTTGGGTCTCTGGTCTCTGTTAGTATTGAAAAGCATTTAGTTTGAGCCTCCTGGGAAGGATCTATGATTGAAAACATGTTAATATCCTCTTTTATATACTTCACAGTTTGAATATTTCTCCTATAAAATATGCGCCAGTTTTTCAGATGATTTTCTTCACATTTATTTCTTGCAATTCTCCTATAACAACCAGTTGGGAAGTTTGTTTACAGTGTTGCCAGTCAGATCTCAGGTGTATGAAGATTATTTTCTATTCTCATGGCTTTTGGGGGCACTATGGCATGTAGTTTGGGTGTCAATGCATTAACTTTGATGCATTGGATTCTAAACAACCAAAAGGATGAAAGGAAATAGAGCAAATATTTTTGTGAGGGAGAGGAGTCTGGCTTCCTGACTTGTGCTAGAAAAGGTCTTTGAGCCTTCTCTTTCCTATTTGTCAACAAAAAGTGAAAAGGAAAATCAGGAATCATTTTCTTCTTGGCTTAAATGCATCCTTTATAAAGTAAGGTTGAGATGAGGCTGTGGAGCTGTCTTTTTGTTAAGACTATCATACTCCCAAAGACTTTGTTCTTCTGTTGCTTAGATTAGTCACTTTAGGTATTCTTATAAAAATAAAGAGATTCAGTTTTAAAGATTGACTCTTTCTCAAGGTACTCAGAGAATTTGGGGAGCATAATAAAATAATAAAACCAGAATTTAAAGCAGAAGATTTTCAAGCAAAAAAAAATCCCACCTTGTTTTGGCCTAACTATCATTTTATGGAAGTCTCCATAAATTATGTCAAGTTTTCTTTCCGGCAAATGAAGAATAGGTTCATTGTGTCAGTACCTGGGTCTCATTTTGGCTTCATCTTTTATTTCTCAAAAGCTATAAGAAAAGTGCTCCTACCAAAGCTGGTGGTGGCCACAGTGAGACTTTGCTGCTGGTGGGACAGATGTGCTGGTCTAGACAGAGCCGCCCCCTCCTTCCTCCTTAGGCAACTCTTTTCTGTTCAGGAAGCAGCAGCCTGAGGTTAATGAGTTTGCCACTCCACAGTCACTGACAATTGCCAAATCTGAATTTTCATCCAGTACAATCTGTTTGGCCGGACAATGGCATAGCAGTTTTCAGGTATCACGTGGAAATGTTTAGTAGGCACTCTAAAAGAGCGAAAGGATTAAGTGAGGTTAAAAGGCTCAATGAAGGCAAATAGATGAGACTAAAAATAGTTTGGTAGGTCATAACTTCTCTCTAATCCAAATAGCAACATATATTTTCAGGGGTAAAATTGCAGCCCGGATCACTTGCTAATGTCATTCTTACTGCATAGACACTGCTTTTTGCTTGGGAGGTAGAATAATGAATCCATTCATTATTAACAAAGATTTATTTATTTATTAAGTGATTGCATGTTGCTAAGCCCTAGATGAGGAGGAATGGTTTGTACAGTCTATTGTTTGAATACAACAAGGAATGCTTTGAACAAAGTTACTGTAATAGGCAGAATGAGTTTAACAGAAAGGCCATGAGACATGAGCTTCAGGTCCTCACACTTGCCCTATACTTAATTTTTTTTTTTTTGAGGCAGAGTCTCACTCTGTTGCCCAGACTAGAGTGCCATGGTATCATCCTAGCTCACAGCAACCTCAAACTCCTGGGCTCAAGCGATTCTACTGCCTCAGCTTCCTGAGTAGCTGGGACTACAAGCATGCACCACCATACCCGGCTAATTTTTTCTACATATTTTTAGTTGTCTGTCTAATTTCTTTCTATTTTTAGTAGAGACGGGGTCTCGCTCTTGCTCAGGCTGGTCTCGAACCCCTGACCTCAAGCAATCCCCCCGCCTCGGCCTCCCAGAGTGCTAGGATTACAGGTGTGAGGCACCGTGCTTGGTCTCTGTACTTAATTTTATATGCGTAATTTTGATTCTTTTTCTTAAGAAGAATCCCCTAAATTATTTAAGCTTCAGGCTGGATCCATCCCTGGTAGCAGCTATGAATCTTTGTCTATAAAAACAAGTATGCAAGAAATATGACTTTACTTTTGCAATAGTTGAATTTATTTTCTATTCAAACACATATTCCTACTTAATGAAAGAAACAGTATGAATGAATTCAGGGATCTTGCTGGGTTCTGAGTGGAGTTTACAGAATGCCAAGATACTGGGGGTGAGGGATTATCTGGCACTATGTTGTCCCTTGTCCATGCTCGCTGCCTTTGAGACACTGATGTTCCTATCCAACCTAACAGTGTGTGGTCCAGGTAGATGGAGTCTTTGTCCTTCTTGACCTCATTGTGAGCTCTCCCTTGATGAGCTTTCTCTCAGCTTTTTCCATGTCCCTGAGGGGTCAAAATATTTAAATTATTTGGCTTCCCCTCAGCACTGCTCTGGAAAAACAGGGCAAGGTGAAGCTCTATCAATCTATGCCTAGACATGTCAAGCAACCATGACCACTCTATTGCTCCCTTATCCTGCCAGGCACTGGAAGCTTCTCTGCAGCATGCCTCTTTCCTGAGATTCACCTTGGAATTGAGGCACAGCCCTCCTGTGTTCTAAAATCATCCGAGTCTATGTGAGAATAGAACCAGGATTCGGTAGCAAGACAGAACTCCTTCCTAGAGGAACTGTTGTCTAAGCCTTTTTTTTTTAACCCCCATTTGTGTACAACCTTTCTTGAGTCAGATCATGGAGTGAGGAGAGTAGCTGCTTCTCATCTATCACAAATTCATCTGTGGCTACTGTTTTTACAAAAACACTATGCTCTGAGTCCTTCAGGCTTTGGTTTTGAAGCATAAAAGCCAATATTTATATGGCTTGAAATTTTTAAACTATCAATATCTGAGTTGAGTTTCAACACCCATTTTTGAAACTTGAAAGACCAGAATTGAGTATCTCTGCTCTGATTCTGTTGTGGCTTCTCCTTCCAGAGGCAGTGGAGGTAGAATGTCCAAGCTAGAAAGCCTGTGCGGTATAAGGAAATGGTTAGTAATTCATATTATCTGGCCACATCATCTATTCAGTAATGGCATTTTAGTGGCTACAAAACTGGCCATGATGCAAATGTCTGCACTTGCCATTTTTTCTTCCTGTCAGAAAATGTTCTCACCCATTGAGTCGAATGAATGTCTGCTCATATACTGTGGATGAGTGCCCATTGTTAAGATGAAATATCATGTTCTTGGTCAGGGATATTTAACCACACTGTGGGTAACAACAATAGTGTGTCCTGGGGTCACTTGAAGCAGCTAGATTATATGAAAGAATATGAGTTGGAAAGTTTCATTTTCTAAATTTGGTAGGTACATTCCATTTGTTAAATTTAACCTTGTAAGTTCTGGATTCACCTGCAGTGGTGAGCATCACTAATGGAGAATGTAATTTGCAGTGCTCAAACACAAGTGCTCAGACAAAAAAAAAAAAAAAAAAAAAAAATTGTATACTGCATTCATTCCAGTGCTGCCAAAGTAGTAGTTTTGAAAGGCCTTATTTTCAAATAGCACTACATACAATTTTGAGTACTTTAGATAGCACTATTTAAATGTTTTATTGAGTCTTCGGAAATATTAAAATGTGAAGGATTTTTGTTATGTAGTGTCTTTCCTCTCTTGTTTTGCTTGACAAAAGATGAGTTTAGACTTCTTCACAAAATTGACATATGAAAATGTCATCTGTATTTTATAAAGTTAGGCTACATTTGTGTATTTCCTTCAATGATTTCAAGAGAGAGATGGTATTCTTAGGCAGGATAAATATAATAAGATAACTTTAAATGCATTTGAGCTGTATCTCTGGCAGTTTTATCTCAATGGTAGTTAAAATTCTAATTTGTCTTCCAGACCTTATTTAGATTAGCAGCTCTCTATGAAAATTAAAGACAGTGAAAATGCACAAGTATGCTTTAATTCAAAATTAATGAAGAATGACTGAAAAAGGATTTAACCACCCCTGAAAGTCACTCATAATTCAGAATTTAAAATATTACATATGGGAACAATAGTGACCATATGCCTTTTGCTTCCTGTGGAGTTATTTTTGATGGGTGTGGGCTTTGGACCCCTTTCACTTCCATTAATAGTGGGTTTGACTTCCAAAGATTCTTTTCTTGAATCTTGAATAAGTATGAAGATAATTTTAAGATATTTTCAAGACGAAGGAAACTGAAGCACAGAATCATTAGAAAGAAGAAAGAACTTCGCAAACACAGCAGGCTTGATCCATGTGAAAACAGGCAATACAATTAGAATTGCTAAGATGGAACTCTTAATGTTCAATTCAGGATCAGTATCTAAACTCCTCTGCTTTTCCACCAATCATTCCATACTAAAGATAAAGAATTTTTCCCTTTCACCTGTTAATTTCATTCCTTTGTTCATTTATTAATTGTTGAAATATATATTGGATAACTATTACATTAAATATATGCCAGGCTATTTTAAAAATCATATTCCAAGTTCCAATAAATCATAATTGATCAGAGAAATATGTTCTTGTTAAAGAATTTAATTAAACACCTTTAAAAGTATTTGATCCCTTTTATGTCTGTGCACATTGAAGATATAGTTTATTAAATGTTACATGAATAGATTTATAAAGCAGATACATATTTAATTTTAAATATAACCCTTATATACAGTCACATTTTGTTTAGCACTAGAAATTGATATTTAAGTAATTTAGATAAAAAATGTAATTATTTAACTACAAATATATGCCAATGCCTTAAATTTGTTTGAAGATTTTGGTGAAGTTATTGAAAATTGACTAAGCATTATGAGTTCACTTACCACATGGCTGACATATAGAATTGTCATTAGTTATTAAGGTAGTTTGAGAGAACAGCAAGAATCTTTAGTAGTGGTTTTGAGGTGTGGTACATTTCATTGTAATACATCAGTTGTACAGCATTGTACAGTGCAGCTCACAGTAGAAATAAATTTTTCCTTTGACATCATCTATTCCCTTGAGAATAGTTTGGCTATTGATGTGTGGCTTGCATAACCAAGAATTAACTGATCACACAAAAATAAATAGGCCCATACAGAGCCCATTTATATAAGTCCTAGTTAATACTCTTTGCTAAGCTTTTAATTATATCCAATTATTTCCTATTAGTTCATGGAAAACTTTACAAATAACCAAGTGATGAGTAGCAAGTGCCACATCTTAACAAGTTGTTTTTTTGAAAATATCCAACTAATTATGAAAGTGTCCACAGTTCTTTAACAAAAATAAAATATTGTTATTTTTATTTCAGATGCGATCTGTGAGCCGAGTCTTTAAGTTTATTGACATGCCAACAGAAGAAGGTAAATCTACCAAGTCAATCAAACCATCCAAGGATTGCCAGCTCTCAAAAGTTATGATTTTTGAGAATCCACACGTGAAGAAAGATGACATCTGGCCCTCAGGAGGCCAAATGACTGTCAAAGACCTCACAGCAAGATATATAGACAGTGGAAATGCCATATTAGAGAACATTTCCTTCTCAATAAGTCCTGGCCAGAGGGTGAGATTTAAACACTGCTTGCATTGTTAGACCTGTGTTCAGTAAGTGAATCCCACTAGCCTAAGGCAATGCGTCAGTAGAATCCATTTGTAACACTACTCTTGTAAACTAGCACTGATATTGAACATACATATTTCAAGTTATTATATGGAGTCATTATTTTTCATATG
>RJWJ010049606.1:0-10189 GCA_004363605.1 Indri indri | reverse complement strand
AAAAGAAAGCATGTCTACACTTGCCGTTTATTACTGTATATGTAAACTTGCATAATACAAACTAATGGGAAAAGACACATGTTCTAATAACATATTCTCATGCTCGGTGTTTGCTTACAAATGTGTTACTCTGTCAAACTCTTTCATTCACTGAGAGAAAACAGTTTATGATGCGTCTTAAAAAATTCTATAGGAAAGAGCAGGAAATGAAGATAACATAGTGTTGCAGAAGGATTTGGATTACAGTCCAGTTTCCAAAATTTATAAACCTATGTTCATCCTCGTAAAAATGGGGATATTAAAAACTTACTTCTTAGGAGATAGGATCAAGGCGGCTGACTAGACGCAGGTAGTATGTGCCTCCTCCACAAAGAGGATCCAGAATAGTAAGTAGATACTAACATTTCAAAGGGATTGTTTAGGAGAGAATGCCAGGATTCACCAGAGAAGTGATGGGCACACTAAACGTAAGTAAGGAGAGGGTTCAGGGCAGCCTGCCTGGCTGGGGATGGCTGAGAGCTGGGAGAAACCCCTGCAGGAGGGAAAACAGTAAGGGAGAAATGCCCAGGGCTTCACACTCCAAATGGGCTTTTAGGATCTTAGCTACAGGAGAACTTTTCAACTCACACAGTCCTCGAGCCTAACATGGGTTGCTGCCTAGAAATTGCACAGAGATACTGCTTCAGAAAGGGAACCCACATGGAATCCCATGGGCATCCAAGCCTGGAGCACCTGCAGCTGGGCCCAGTCTGAGAACCTGGATACCAGGAACCTACAGATGTGGCTGCTGCTGTACTGCTCTGAAGAGGAAGAGGGGAGGCTGGGGGCTCCTGTGCCACCCTGGGTTCCCCACCACCTGCTGTGGGGTGCTATTGAGACTGAGATATGAGCGGGTCACACTTTCTGCAGCTTTTGCCCACGTTGCCTGCTGAAACCTAGAAAAGTTAGGGGAAACTCTTCTGGACATTGATGTAGGCAAAGAATTCATGACTAAGACCTCAAAAGCACAGACAGCAAAAACAAAAATAAACAAAAGGGACTTAATTAAACTATAAAGCTCTACCCAACAAAAGAAAAAATCATCAGAGTGAACAGACAAACTACAGAATGGGGGAAAATAATTGCAAACTATACATCCGACAGGAGACTAACATCCAGAATTTACAAGGAACTCAAACATCTCAACAACAATTGAAAAAAAAAAAAAAACTCATTAAGAAGTGGACTAAGGACATGACTAGACATTTTTCCAAAAAGGAAAAACAAATGGCCAATAAGCATATGAAAAAATGTTTAATAACACTAATCATCAGAAAAATGCAAGTTAAAACTACAATGAGGTATCATCTTATACCAATTAGAACGACTATTACTAAAAAAAAAAAATAACAGCCATCGGTGAGGATGGGAAGAAAAGGGAAATCTTACACAATGTTGTGGGAATGTAAATTAGCACCACCTCTATGACAAACAGTATGGAGATTTCTCAGAGAACTAAAAATAGAAATGCAACACGATCCATCAATCCCACTTCTGGGTATCTACCCAAAGGAAAAGAAATCAATATATTAAAAAGATACCTGCACTCATGTGTTTATAGCAACACTGTTCATAATAGTAAAGATATTATAGAATCAACCTAGGTGCCCATCAACTGAGTAGTGGATAAAGAAAATGTGGTATATTTACACAACGGAATACTCTTCAGCTGTAAAAAAGAATGAAATCGTGTCTTTTCCGGAGACATGGATGGAGCTGGAAGCCCTTCTTTTACGTGAAACAACTCAGATATAGAAAGACAAATGCTGCATGTTTTCACTTATAAGTGGAACTAAATAACGTGTGCTCATGGCAGCAGAGTGTGGAATGATGGACAAATGGAGACTCAGAGGGGTGGCTGGGGTGAGAGAGGGGGATGATAGGAGGCTGCCTGGTGTGTACAGTGTGTGTTGCTTCGGTGACGGGCACACTGAAGGCCCTGACTTCACCACAATGCAATGTATCAGTGCAACAAAATTGCACCCGTACCCCACGAATATATGCAAATAAAAATAAATGGGAAAAAAAAACTTGCTTCCTAGCAACGTTTTGGGAATTAAATCTCCTGATTTTTATAGAGTGTCTGAAGCATAGCACATACTATGTCAGCAATAAATGTTTATTAATGGGAAAAAAAGGAACAAAAGGAGGCTTATTCATTTCCCATTGCTACAGAGCAAATTACCACCAGATTTAACGGCTTAAAACAACACTCATTTTATCTCACAGTTCTGTAAGTTTGGAAGGCCAGGCGGGCTCTCTGCTTAGCTACTTTATTCCTAGCAAGTCTCATGTTAGGGGGGCAGCAGGGCTGGGCTGGGGAAGGATTCACTTCCAAGCTCATTCAGGTTGTTGTAAGAATCCAGTTCCTTGTGGTTGTAGGACTGAGGTTCCCATTTCCTCACTGGTGGTCAAATGGGGACAACTTAGTTTCTCATTTTTCATTACACGGCAATCCCCGTCTTCAAAGCCTGCATCAAATTCTTGAGATGAAAATCTTTGTGACAACTTCTGCATTCTTCTTCTGTTACCAGCTGAAGAAAACCCTCAGTTTTTAAAGGGGCTGATAAAATTAGACTAGGCCCACCCAGGTGATCTTTCTATCTTAAAGTCAGCTGTGCCATAAAACAATATATTCATGGAGGTGCTATCTCATAGGTTCTAGATATTAGGGTATAGAAACTCAGTAGCCATTATTATAATTCTGTCCACCACAATTTGGAAGGACAGAAAGAATAAAGAATAAAATAATTACATATTTTTCAGAGGGCCAGGCTGGTTCCCTGCAAAATCCTTTCTCTTTCACTTAATCTTAGTAACAGCATTACATGATAAGTAATGCTCTCATTTTACAGACAACAAAACTTTAGCCATTAAACCACTTGTCCAAGGCCTCAGTGTGATTAAGTCTAATCCATGAGTCCAAATTTTTATCTGAAAATAAGGAGGAAAAACATATTGAATGTGAAAATTAGAAAGTAATTAAAGACTTGATTTCTTCTATGGAAAATGATGTGATTATTGACAAGCTTACCCAAGACCTATTATCCCTGCTTCCATATTTTCACTTCTCTTCCCCCAACTCCTTGGTGACCTCAGACCTGTGGATTTTCTGTACGCAATAAGCTGTAACATTCCCCAAGTCCTCCAGGAATGTGTGAAAGAACATACTTGGTTCCTGGCTAATGTGAATTTGTGCAGCTGTAACAAGCATATATTTCTAATGCCAATTGGGACTTATTCATTTGCATATAACTTTCTTTTCTAGTCTTCCAGTTTGGAAACTATAGTTCTGGTGCTCAAATGCTGGAAATTCAGAGATTTACCAAAGTTTCTGGGGAGAATGTTCTGATAAAATTTAAGCGCATGTTCACCGTATCACCTTTATTCCAGACTTTGTGTGAGCCTCTGGCGATTTTTCTGTGAATACCATAGACATAGCCTCAGCCCTCATTGAGTTGGAAGTCTTGTAAGATTATGGAACTATATCTTGGTCCCTTTTCTATGAGATGGGACCAGGAAATAGTCACAACTCAAAAAGGTGCCACCCCACCAAGGGCTTTCCTTACAAGATAAAATTGGTGGATGGTATACTGATCGGTACTATGGGTCCTGCTATTCCAACTTGGACCCCTTAATCTAACTTGTGCTCAAAATTAAACTTGGTATAAACCTTGGGGTCTTTTAAAACTATTCACATATTTAACTTTTTGGTCTCTGTTTTGTTCTTGTTTCTTAGTGGAAATTCTTTTTGAAAAATTCTAACTTCTTCTGGAGAACCAAAAGGAAGATGGATTCTTTTTCCCCCTGTTCAGTCAAGAGAGACAGGGAAGCAATGTGACCCTAGATCATTAACTCAGGAGTTCTGGCTGTCCTTGGGAGGGAGCCAGTGGCCCAGGAGAGAAGCCAGATGGGGTCAGAGACCTCAAACTGACAGATGTGGCAGAGGGAGGATTCCAGGAAGAAAGATCAGAGGCTGGCCAGGACAGAGAGCCACTCGCCCAGATGCAAAACCCCAGAGAAGTGAAGGTAAAGGCTTGGGCAGTGTTTTGGCTGAGTCATGGGGGAAACTGGTCATCAGCTAGGGTCAAGTTTAGACAAAGAAACACCTCCCAGGGAGCTTGAGAAAAGAGACGGAGGGCAGGGAAGAATGTGTCTACAGGACCTTGAAGAGTTAGTAGTATTTACATAATGGTTTTATTTAACCCCTTTTGTGGTCCTACCATATATATCTTAATGTGACAACACATCCATCTCCTGAGAGTCAAAAAATAATAGGGGCAGCAAATAGATCTGCTTCACTGTACATGGGTTATGAAGAAACAAAAAAGCAAGAAGTTACAGAACAGAGAGAGCAAGAAGGAACTGTCTTTGAAAATTGCCTGCTCTTCCTTAATTGCACCATCGTGACGTTAACTTTCATCTGGTGAATTTGCTGACCCCAAAGCAAAGGACGGCGCCAGGCGTGACCCAGTCCTCTACCTCTGAGAGAGGTGATATTAGAGAGAGGGAAGGATCAAAGGCTTCGTCCTGAGGTCTTTCCTCAGTTTATGAAAGAAGATCCTGGACCACAGTTTATTTATTCTGAAGAGTTTTGCAAAATGCCTTTGCCTATGATACTTTTTAAAAGTCCTATTTAAATTACAATCCATTTAAAGTTTATTGAACAGAACATCCTATTATGTCTGCATGTTTTCTTCTTTAAAACAGTGTTCTTGCTTCTAATGTTTTTATGATAATTCTAAGCAAGTAACTAACTAAAACAACTCACACAACATAATGCCTTCTTTGGACCAGACTGACCTAGGCAATGAGGACACGGATGGAAAAGATAGATCAGAATTCCAACTAATAAATATATATAAAAAAAAGATGGAATTAGAAAATCATCCCTTGGCAAACACAAGAGTAATAATTGTTTCAGGCAAGGATCTTCAATGGATGCTAAAATTAGTGGGTGAAAGTATTATGAGAAACAAGATATTTGCATAGTCTCAAAGTATTTCCCCACAAGATACTAATTAATTACAAAAAGAAAAATAGTAACTTCACAGTGGAGAAGCCTGGCAGACACCACTTTAATGAAGCAATTAAAGTTAATATCACAAAAAATGGGACAAATCCACATCATGTGCCTCATGATATGATGCACCGAGAAGAACGCAACATGACTTCCGTGGCTTTTCTGTCAAAATTGCATGGTCTGCATCTAATTATGAGGAAACCTCACACAGACCGAACTTAAGGGACATTCTATTAAATAACCAGTCCCTACTTTTTAAATGTGCTTTTTAAAGTTTATAAAAGACAAAGAAAGGGTGAGGACCCATTCCAGATTCAAGGACAACAAAGGGACATTAACAGATCAGACACATGACAACTAAATGCAATGTGTGATCTGGATTAGACCCTGGACCCAGATCCCAGGGATTGGTGGGACAGCAAGTGAACTTTGAATAAGGCCTTTAGATTAAACAATAGTACTGAATCAATGTTAATTTCATGATTTTTGATAACTGAACTGTGATTATGGAAGAAAAGGCCCTTGGGCCAGACGTGATGGCTCATGCCTGTAATCCTAGCACTCTGGGAGGCCACGGCGGGAGGATCATTTGGGTTCAGGAGTTCGAGACCAGCCTGAGCAAGAGCGACACCTCCATCTCTACTAAAAAATAGAAAGAAATTACTTGGACAGCTAAAAATATATAGAAAAAATTAGCCGGGCATGGTGGTGCGTGCCTGCAGTCCCAGCTACTTGGGAGGCTGAGGCAGAAGGATCATTTGAGCCCAGGAGTTTGAGGTTGCTGTGAGCTAGGATGATGCCATGGCACTCTAGCCCAGGCAACAGAGTGAGACTCTGTCTCAAAAAAAAAAAAAAAGAAAGAAAGAAAAGGCCCTTGATTTTCGGAAATTCACATTGAAATATCTAGAGATAAAGGAGTACCATGTGTCCAACTTTATCCAAATATTTAGAAATTAAGTGTGTGTATAGATAGGTGATAGAATGAGAAGCAAATGTGGTAAACTTTTAATATTTGCAGAGAATCTAGGTACAGGTCATACAGAAATTCTTTGCATACTCTTAAAAAATTTTCTGTAAGTCTGAAATTATTTCAAAATAAAAAGTAAAAGATAAAGATAGTTCAAAAAAAGTAGACATAGTCTCTGCCATCATGGACCTCACAAGCTCGCGGGGACAGAAGGGCAAGTCACCAGAAAGAAATAAATGTAATTAAGCAAACTAAGGGTGTGGTAAGGGCACAGGGCATGAGATATAATTTCTAGAAGTAAAAGAGAATAGACATTTTCTAGAGAAGACATTAAGTGTGAGTTAAGCAAATTCACTGCCTTCCTAGCCCTTAGGAAAATATTTGGGCTCATAATTCTGAAAAGTCAAGGGAGTTGTCCCATGTTGATAAAAGAAAGGCTTTAGCTCATAGACCACTCTATCCAACCATCCATATATTCATTCGTCCAGTAACATGGTTGCAATATTGTGATGTAATAAGAAATATACATTTGGTCTCTGCCCCCAGTTCCTGGCACAGAGCTTTTAAAACCCTTGTAATTTCCAGAGTGATAGGGTTCTAGGAGCATCTTTTATTGTAATATTTGGTCTTTGACCCCAATTCCTGAAACAGAGCTCCTAAATCCTTTGGAATTCCTGGGTGGTAGGAGCGTCTTCTGTTCTAATGAAGTGACTCTTGGTGGGCTCCCTGATGGGCGCTGGTCACCAGAACGACCAAGCCACTGTTATGAGCTTGGAGCTGTCAGCCCCACCCATGTCCTCTGGAGAGGGGCGAGAAAGTGCAGATTGAGTTACTAATCTACCATGCCTAAGGTGATGAAGGCTCCATAAAAATCCCTGAACTATGGGGTTCACAGAACTTCCAGGTTGCTGAACACGTGGAGGTTGCCTGGAGGATGCCTGGAGAGGGTATGAAAGCTTGGGGCCCCATCTCTGTCCCTCTGGTCTTTTATCTGAGTCTTTTGTAAAACCCATTCTAATAAACCAGTAAGTGTAAGTAAAGCACTTTTCTGAGTTCTGTGAGCCACTCTAGCAAATGATGGACTCCCAGGAGCGGGTCTTGGAGACACCCATTTCATAGATCGTCAGTCAGAAGTTTCAGCGGCCTGGATTTGCAATAGCATCTGAAATGGGGAGGGGGGGATGGAAATCTTGTGGGACCAAGAGCTTAACCTGTAGGATCTGACTCGAACTCCATGTAGATAGTATCAAGATTTAATCAAACTGTAGGACACCCAGTGGGTGCCCTGCCAGAAAATTAATGTATGTGTAAAAAATCCACACATCTGTTGTCAGAAGTGTTCTGCGTGCTGTGTTGAGTGGGAGGGTAGGAAAAGTAGTTTGCTTTTTCTTATGTCATACGATGGTCATCTATCCACTCTTGGCTCCCCTAGACCGTCAGCATCAATTAAGCAATTTTACAATTTATACCCAAGGTACAGTGACACTGAGCATCTCTTTCTTTGCCAGCAAAGATCCAAGTATTTTAATGCCCCTCTTTAATTGTTCTGAGGTTCACCATAGGGACAGGATGCCACGACAGTGTGCTCAGCCTCATTTAACTTCGTGATGACCAATACAGATGCGTGTCCACGTTTCTCTAGGAAGGGAGAACTACATACCTGCTAGGTATTGAGGCAGGTGTCTGCATAAGTAAAGGAAAGTGTTTCCAAGCATTTCCACCACATACATGGAGGTAAGGAGATATTAGCACCCCTGACAACTGGGTATGAGTGTTCAGAGGTCAGAGGAGGAGAGATCTTTTGGCAGCTGACGAGAAGGGCTTCCCAAGGTGGTGCTACCTGGGCTGGAACAGGAAGTCCCTGGAAAGTTTGAGCCACCGAGAATTTAAAATGTATCTTCTTATCTTCAACTCCAATAGTGTTATTTCACTTTTCCCAGACTCATTGGATTTAACTGAATTAGTAAATTAATTGACTTCTGAATTCACAATGTAGATGATCAGGAATCCAAACAGAAACAGAAGCTTCCTGATTCTCCCTGATCTGGTTCTGGTCAGTTCTAGGATGATATCTTCATTTTCATCACTGGGACCTTCCACAAATATTCACCTATGACTGAGTGGTCATGAGTGCTGTCATGCGACATGCATGCATGTTTTACTTAAAACCAAATTCCCAAGAAAATAGTCTTATTTGCTCATTCAATATCTATTCATTCATTCAATGAGAACTGAATTCTTCTCTGAACCAGATTCCAATTGCAGACTTGTTGACATGTCATCATAACTAAGGAAAAGCTGGATGGAATGTCAGAAGGTCTAGTTCGAGCTCTAGTTATGCCACTGTGTGTGCACAGTTTCTTGGGTAAATGACTTCTCACCTCCAGACCTTGGTTATATCCCCTGTAAAGCAAGGATGCATTAACAATCACCTTAGTACCTTCCAGCACTGTGGTTTAAATAATTATTAATAGAATTGATGGTCTACCTGATGCCCCAAATGATGTGCCTCACACTGAAAATCTCATTCAAGGGCAAATATACTAATGAGGGCAGGACGTAGACACCGCTGCAAAATTGCTCAGTACAAGTAGGAGTGTGATTTCCCCAAAGATGGAGAAAGAGTCTCCCAAAGGAGTTTATAAGAAAGATAAGCTTTGGGAGAAGAGAGAACCTGACCATGTCAGAGAAAAGGGAAGATCTGCTCAGATGAGAGAATGGTTGTCTCTTCTAACACCTGGGCAGGACACATGCAGACAGAGTGAGGCATGGAAATGAAGCACAGACTGGAGTTTGCTTGCAATGGATGGAATTAACCTCTAAAGACTTTACAAGGAAAACTTTTGAAATACCCCTTCTTTATAAAGTGAAGGATATTTTCATTGACTTTGGAAAAAGACCTAAAGATGACTTATAAGTTATTTTGAAGGTCAGAGATGCTATGATAAATCTTACCAAGCAACCGTGTTGTTTGATACTGGACTCACTGTTCCAAAGGGAGGAGTATTTTCCTTACAGACATTTAGGATGTTTAGATACTGGATCTGTCTCCTTTTCCAATGTGACAAGATGTTGAGTTATTGCTTCATGAAAGAACTGGAAACCACCCTGAGATGCTGTTTATTTCTTAACTGCTTTGCTGTAAGCTGCTGTTTTAAATTCTAAACAGCTTAATAAAACTTTCCAACAATTTCAGCATTTTCTAAATTCAAGAGGCCATCTTTATGGCTTTTGGAAGAAAGTCCAGGAGTATTGTCACTAAGCAATTTCAGGCAACAAGCTAATTTTAACAGATGAAATAATAACAAGTGAAGTGATGCCATTTAAAATCCCCTAACAACTCAGTGTGCATATGACTAACACCCCATTACCTCACCAGCTGATTCAGAGGGATGAATGTGTGTTACACAGGAAGATTTTAAATGTCTACCTCAGCCGCTTTGCCTTTGGTCAATGGAGAAACTGACTAAATCAGCTAAGTCATTGGACCAAAACTGTGGGCTTTTAGGGGTCCATATGGTTTGGGACCAGCAGAGTAGGGGGAGGGCAGTTGAGGAAAAGCTTGAAGGTGGGCTCCCATCTGAACCCTTTCACTCCTTGAAACCACCTAGTTGCAGCTTGGAGCCAAGCACACCTGGAGCCAAGCCACGGGTTTCCCAACACGTGTGGCAAAATCGCTTCATCCACACAGCGATCCAAAGCAGATATTATAGTTTCCATTTTTTCAAAAGAAAATGAGGTTTAGAGAGGTGAAGTGACTTGCCTTAAGCTCACTTCTTGCAGAGCTGGGATTTGAACCGAGGTCAGACTCCAAAGTCCCATGCTGCTGACCCTTGGAGAGAGGCTGTTCTCCACCTGGGCTCAGGTTGAGATCTTGCTTCCCTCAAACCTGACTTCCTGTCTCCTCCTCCCTCCCCTGGAGACATGCCTACCCGTATCCTTGGCTGTTGGCAAGGGACACATCCCCTTCCTTTTCAGACTATAGTTTCTGTACCTATCTACCTTTCTTGGCCCTGTGATGTGTCGTGTCCAGAAGCTGAAATGCAAGTAAGCTATAAATGGCTGATCTTGGCAGCAGATCCATCACAAAATCAGTCCAGAAGCTGTGCCCATGCAAATTAATAGCTGAAACAGACAGCCCTGTAAGGATGGACCAGTGC
>RJWJ010049605.1:0-10193 GCA_004363605.1 Indri indri | reverse complement strand
TGAGCTCATCTTTCATTTTAGATCCTGAGTTCAGCTCCAAGATATCTTACTAGTTCCATTTTTCAGTCAGAATTTCTCAAATGGAAAATTTTGGTTCCTTTTTTTAAAGGTAGGTAATTACTTTGTGCCTAATTATGCATAATTACTAGAACAATGGAATATCTTGCAAAGCTTATATTAACATGAATCGAGAAATTATGACAATGAAGTTACAAATGACTTTGAAAAAATATTCGATTTCATTAAATGTTAACATCAAAATGGAAAAGTAAGGAGGCAAGGAGTAATATGGCAAGGAGTCTACTGAACAACAGAATAAATGACTTTAAGAATCAATATATTTATTAATCAATATTTAAAATGAAAAGGGAATGTATAATTCATCACTTCTTAATTATAATTCAGTCAATCAACTCAGTGTTGCTCTACAGAGAATTTTACCCTTCCATTGACATTTTTAAAGTTAAATATTGCCCATTTGGAATAAATTTGATTTAGGTAACCTTTCATGGAGCATAGGTACATAGGATGCTATAAATATCAGGGAAAAAATAAACCTTTGTCTCTTTACCCAGACAGAAATATCATGTTAATCATCTCTGTATTCCTGACAGTGTCTAGCATATCTTGGAAATTCTGGGCACTCGATACATGTGTATTGAGTGAACGGTATTTTGAGTTATTTAATTGCAGGTATTCCATTTTTTTTCAAGAAACATATTTCCCTGACAGGTTTCATGATAATACTCAACGTGTAGGCAATTGGAAAATGGAATAAATAATGACTGACTCAGTTTACTGATGCTATTTTAATCAGGAATTGGTTAGCCAACATGACCATTATTCCAAGGTCCAAACTCCTGATTTGGTTTCTTAAATATACAGAATAATTTCCTAACATATACATCATACATAGTTGAAGAAGGAAGAGATGAAGTCATTACACATTTTTTTAATGGTATTTATAATACAACTGAGCCAATCACATGATTTGTATGTACAGTGTACCTATAAATTGAATCTACCAGTTAGGAGTAAAGCAAACCGAACCCTCTACCATTTGGTTAACCAACAGATTCTATTCCATTACAGGTAGCTTCACTTTTTGGTCATTTAGGTAGTTGAAACTTAATGCTGTAACTGCACTGTTTTGATTTCCTTTGAAGGTATTTGTACTCATGTTTCCGTAATTTTTTTTTTTTTTTTACTTTTCTTTTTTTTTAAAGCTAGAACTTCAAAGTTAGGCAAAGACCTGTGATTCAATAATAAAGACTTAGCCACCTGGATCTGTTATATTAGTTTTCTTAAGCCAAACTAGTTTCATTAGAGTTGTATAGATGAGCAGAAAAACAGTGTTCAGAGCCCCAATTTTAGAGATAAATGTAGAAGAGTAACATATACATTTTTCTTTTATTAGTGTTCATGTTTATTAGACATTTAGTGGAGGTACTGGAAAGAGTAAAAATAATACCATTTAATTGAAATGACTTGCACTATTTAATCTGCGGTTCATATACCAATTTGACTTTATATATGCACTAATTTATCTTACTGTCAGTATAAGCAATTCACAGTTACATATGTGGTATATGATACAGAATGTTGAATATATTTTTGCTTTTTCCCTTGCTGGAATCAATATTTATAGAAGAGATTTAGAAAAGGAAATAAACTAAATTGTTAGTTTATAGTTTGCAATTGTCTGCTGAAAAGATGAAAAATGCATTAAAATTAATTTCTCAATAACAATTAGGGAAAAGATACTCATTTATAAAATTTATCTGTATACATGAAACATAAAAAAATTTCATTTTCTTAATATGATTGCAATGACAAAAGGAACTCCAATGTAATGGAAATGGAATTCTAATATAAGATCCTGAAATCTTTCAAATCTTCACATGAATCTTATTTTATTTTTTCAGTTAGAACATGAAATTGCTAGCATATTTTAAAGTTATAACAAACCCAACTTTTATCATATGGGAATGTTAAGAATATTATTAAATATTTATATACAAATATATGGGAATTGGGGGAAAAATTAGGCAATTAGTAATTTTTCTCTTGTCTGAATTAATTAGGAGAAAATCCATATTTACCATAGCAACTGGTTCCATTTGAGAATCTTAGACCTAGAGAACACTTAAAATAACATCAGTGATTCCTAGATATCACTTTTAGTGCCTAAATTTGACATTACATACAGATGTCATTTGAAACATATATTTCGATCTAGTTTTATAACATATTTTGGAGTTTGTAGTGTTATAATTGTACCATCTAGTCAAGAAACTTGTAATGACTATAAATGTTAGAGAGAAATCAACTCCATTATCAAAAATTTAGCATTTAATATTAGAGATAGACTATTGTACTGTCTTTTCTGGGAATCCTGGCAAAGAACGCGAAGATTCTTGTGTGTGAAAGCATAATTGACATGCGGATAATAAAAATTAAAGATATTAACCATTAATATAAATGGCAAAGATATATGGCTGAGAATGGTTGAAAAAGGAAAATGTTGGGTTCTGTCTGACTTTTGCCAGAGTTGGTCAGAGGGTAGGAGATTTAAACAACAACAAAAAAGCAGCCTTATAGTGATGGGGCGATTCTAGATATAGTAACAACATCACTTCTAGGTTTGTTTAAAATCTCGTAAACAATTTTACTATCGGATTTTAATTCCCTCAATCAAAGACATTGGACTTCATCAGTGATTTTTAATCAGAGATCTATATCAGAATCTCTTGTTGAGCTTTTCAATGACCTGTAGATTGAGATTCTACCTTAATAAATCTCCTTGGAACAGCTAAGCTAAATAATTGTCTAGTAAGATTCACTTTTTTCCTGGCAAACATCTCAGGTAATAAGACTAGGAGTATAAGGAAATTACTTTCCCATCAAAAAAATATCAAAATGATTCCTAAAATACCAAATTTTCTTATCAAGTCTCAGGTTTCATTTGAAATCCTTAAAGTAGTGGAATGGAGCCAGCTTGGAGCATTAAACAGGTCAAATCCATGGAAGGGACAATTATATTATAACCCAAAGTTGACAGCGTCCTCTCAATCTGAGAAGCACAATTAAAATTAGAATCTACAGCAGCAGGAAGGGAATAAGGTTTAAACTGAGAAAAACTAATCTCTTAACCCTTCCCGACTTCAATTTTCTAATATTTAAAATGAAGAGTGTCAACTAAGCAGCCTTAAATTTTGCTTTCAACTCTAAAAATCTGTTAGACCAAAATGTTACATTTATTTAAATATTATTCCTCCTTACATTTAACTATCTCTCACAGTTCACACTGTAAAATTATTATGTGTCAATGAAAAATAAAATTAAATTTAAAAAATGAATTTAACTATTATTTTAGTAAGTTAAAAAAAATTAAATGAAAAGCACATTTTAAAGGGAACCCTGTGCTTCATATAAGTCTTTTTGAGCCATACTCGGCACAGAGCCTAACTACAATACCAGGTCTATTCGTCGTAAAACTTGTCACCATTTACCTGGAGGCAGCTGCAGGCACCGTGTCTCACAATGAACAAGCAGCCTCTGTTGGGCCTGCTGCATGAACTCAGTCCTATTAAATAACAGCAACTTTCACACTTGGCTTTCGAAATATAAGAAATAGTTACACTCAGTGCCCCGTGTTTCTTAATGTACTAAAATATGGAAACTAAATAACATTCTTTCAATTATGCTTTTGCTTTTTCCACATGAGTATGCCAGGGTCACTTGAGAATAAAGTCTTCCATTTATCTGTGGAACATTTCAGGCACCAACGCCTGTCACATAAGCCTCTGCCACCAAGAAAAGTCAATATGCATCTCTGTAGTTGAGGAGGGATTTACACTGGAACAGATTTTCATTTTCTCCTTGTATTTTGCTTTATATTGAGTTTCAGAATGAATCTTACTCTTGTAAATTCAACCTTATACGATTGAATGCCTGACTCTGGGAAAAGCTAAAATGACTTTGTTCAAGAACAGACAATGGGAAAAAGGCGTGCAAGTCCCACACTTTGTTCTGCCATTTGAGATGTCCAATTTAGGAATCCAGAAGCTCATGCATTTCATTGATATTGAACATATTTATTTACAGAAGTTTCATCAACGTCTATCTTTAAAGCTCTCTTCTAGAATCCATACACAATGCGATATATTGTCTGCCCTAGAAAAAGTCACAGTTTAATTGGAATAATGAGACAGTCATATAAAAATTGCATGGAAAAATGAGACCTAAATAATTGTAAGCCAGAATAATAAAGGCGATTTCATAAGGTAGTAGTTCCTCCCCAACTATAGGAGATGGGAGATCAAAGAATATTTTAGAAGGAGAAATTGGTTGAGTAACTTGAAAAAAAATAATAATAAAACCTATTACTTATAAATATTTTAAATACACTAATACAATACAAATAATACACTAAAAGTATATGTCACATATTTTAAGTTTTTGATAATGAGTGCTGTATTATTATTTTTTTCCTGTTTGATAGATAGGTTTCAAAATATGTTTCAAACATTTTTAAGGAGATAACTGTTATGATATCATGTTTTTTTTTCTTTTGTGTTGAGCCTAGCCATACATTCTTTTCTGACTTTTTATGACCTGAGACTCATGGTACCCTCCCTCCTGGCTCTTGCCGCCATCAACTACACTAAGACACTCCTCAGCTTTCTTGGTTCTTGCAGATACAACCCCAGGGGGACACTACTGGAGCCTGAGTTCAGTTTCCCTGGCTTTCCTTCACCTTTCCGTAGTTTTCATGGAAAAGTTTTGTGCTAGTGTGATTTGGCTTAGGGCATTGCATGTTTGCCATCACCACGAAAAGAGCAGAGCCAGAGGAGCTGCTGCTCCCAGGACGAGATACACGTGGAGCAAAGAACACACCCCCAGCTGATGTGAAAACCCTGAGTGAGAAAAGCAAGCCTCCGCTGCTGTAATCTACTGTGTTTGTGTGACATGATGGTTAAGGAACATTATTAATATATATGCTTAAGTCAGAGAGTGGGTGGCTCTTCTTTTCCAAAAAGTCAAGCATGTTTTCACGCTTACTTAGCTCAGCTGACATACATTAGCCAAAATTACAGATGCTTATGCTTCTGGATGTGCTGAAACTGAATAATGCTTTAAGGGTGCTTGTTAACTACTACAACAACTCCCAAACTTGACATGCCATCCGACCCACATCTTGAGGTCTGACCGATGGGAGGGAACAGAGAAAATTAAGTGGACAGTAAATACTGTGTAAAAGGGCTATTATAACGAAAGGTTTCCAGCATACTTGCATCCATAGAAGACATTTTCAATTCCTAAATTTATACCTGTCTACATCTATATGCAACATGTGGAGAAATGCTGGATTGCTTTTGCCATTCATGATGGATTGACTAATTATTAACAGATCAGAAGCAAGAATAACTACTAGCTTATGAAAAGAAAGTAAATTTTTTCTTATTTTGTATTGTACATTATTCATAATCATAGTTAAAAGACAGATTCCTTTTTTATTTTACTAAATGAGCTCTCCAGATAATCTAAAGATTAAATCTTCAGCAATGATCTATGGAGTCACATAAACACCAAGCTACATAAGAATATTGATGAGCCATTCAGTAGACCAGCTATAAATGGGTGTTCCAATGTGCCCCAGAGTAGAATATTGATAAATCTTTACCACCGAGAGACAGAGGGAACATTTTTGAGTGTGAAAAAAAGGCAGTTGAGGGGTTGCCAAAGATGGTTTTTTGCTCCAAGGGGATAAGACACTAGGTATGTTTTTTGTTGTTGATCTGCTAAGAGCAATATTGTACATTTCAAAATAGCTAGAGGTAAGGAGATGTTCTCAACACGTAGAAATGATAAATGCTTGTGGTGATGGATATCTTAAACACTCTGACTTGATCATTATAACATTTTTGCATGTAACAAAATATTGCATGTACCCTATAAATATGAACAGGTATTAAGTATCAATAAAAATAAATAAAATTTTTAAAAATTCCATTCATATTATATGCTCTGGTAGCATACATGTAGGCAAATCCAAGTTCCTGATGAAGTATTATGATTAAATACACACCCTTCTGTGCTCTTCTTCCTTTGTTCTGCAGCAGAGAGGAAATCAAAGCAGACAACTCATAAAAAAAAATGGAGTTTTTAGCATTAGAATTTTTAGCATTAGAGTTCCTCTTGATAAAAAAAGAAATGGAGACTCAGCAAATAAACCTTGTAAAGTTCTCCTGGGATGAATTCTACACAATAATGAATAAGAAAGGACATTTTAGAATGGATAGATTCACAGGAAAATATTTCAATTTCTTTTTAAGATTTCAATTTTAAGTAAAGCAAAAACAACCTTTTCAAGCTGAGGACAGCAGTTCTAACAAAGAGGTTAGCAGACCCTTCAAGGAAGTCAGCTCTTTTCTTTTAAATTGGACTCAAAAGAACTAGTGCAAAAACACTCAGAAAAATCCTTCTTAGGGAAAAATGGGTGGATCTCCAAATATATTCAACACATTGGTGTTGAGTTTCTACTATGTGCCAGCCACTATACTCCAAGTATATAGTGATAAACACAAACATATACCTTAATTACACATAAAAATATGCATTTATCACATACACATTTGTGCCCAAAAGATAGGCCAACTAAACACTAGTATCCAGGATATAAAACACCCTCATGGGAGGACACTTACTTATTCTTATCCCACATACCAAAGTACCAGGAGGAGAATCCACATTCTCCTTCCTCTGCTTATTTCTATCTGAGTTGGGCTATCCAGCCAGTACTTCAAACATTACATGCCTTAAGCTAAATTTCTCACCCCATATGTGTTTCTTTTTCTAGATTTTATGTCTCTGTTATTGTCACTATCATTTATCAAGTTACCCAAGTCTTGAACTTGGGAGCCCTCATAACCTGCCCTTGCCTTGCTTACCTATACCATCTAATTGGTCCCTAAGTCCTTTCAAACTTATCTACTATCTTTTGAATGTTCCTTTCTGGTCACTTCTAATGCTGCTAATAATGAAAATCTATGTTATTTCCAAAAACCTTTTAATAGTTTGCCAGAGCTTTTAGGAGATAATCCAAATTCCTTTAGTTAGCCTGCAAAATCCTTCAGGATCAGCTCTTTGCTTACCCAACTGCTTCTTTCTTCTTCTCTTAAGCTTCTGACTATGAAATCATCTCTGTGCAGCTGAGCATTCTGTCTCCACTAATGGCATCACTCTTCCTCCCTCTCACTCCATGCTTCCACATCTTTTAGCTTAAACGTTACATTCTCAACAGCAAAAAATAAATAAATAAAAGTAAACAACTTCCTGCCTTAAGATTTAGTTGCCTCTTTTAAAAGCATGCATCTATTACAGTCCTTAACACACCATTCTGCAATTTTATATCTTGCTTGTTAAATGCTGAGCTCCCCCAGGGTTTTAAACTTCTAAATTTTCTGTGATGGGCATATTGTATACAATAAAAACTACTGATGCTCTATAAATATATGCTTAATTAATAAGAATAGGTGGCTATAAATGAAATATAGCTATACTAATCAAAAATAAAATCTTGACAGGGACGGAAGCATTCAGCAATACGGTTTGTAGCTTGGAAAAAACTTCCACAATAATAAACTCCCAGCAACATTTTTCTCCTCTGAACCAGAGGTTAACTGGGACATTTTATTCCATATTTCCACAATTTAATAAACACATTTGGTTCCTAAGAACATGAACATATGTGAAAGAAATGACCTGTATGTAATAATTGATAAGCATCCATTAACATCACTTATATTAAAAGTCTTTATATTGAATATTTATTTTTACATCAATTGAAATTATCCTGGAAACTTCCTAGTTTTATGATGGTATTTAAGAAAACAGCTATCTTGTTTTGCAATTGCTTGTGATATTGACAATCCAATTTGTCAGTCATAACATTAAACTTATTCAAGCAAATCTATTATGTTTCTAGGGTCTTAACAAATTACACTTTCTCAACTGCTTAATGCCAGGTAACTAACCATAGGGTTAGACAACCCAAAATGATGACTGTTTATTAGATACACAATGAATTATGATTTATATACCTGAGCCAGTCATATGTGAATTCATAAGTATAAAAAGGATTATTTATAGATCATGTACTGATGCTAGTCTTCAGAAAATATGGTTATGATTAAAAAGAGATGAGCATATCCTACCTTGTTTAGTATATTTTAAAATATTAACATTGATAAATTTAATACACATTAAAAAATAAGTAGAGTTGATTACATGTCTGAACTATATATGTCCCAAAAGAGTTTTTTTCTTAATAGTTTTCATCCCAATCAAACAATTTCTGAGCATCGTAGATAAATAGCTGTATCTGACTTTCTAAAAGCTTGGTTCATCTAGTTTTATCTTATTTCAACCACCCTAATGTCATGTGTACATATTTTAATAATACATATACCTTTAAAAAATTGGAGACATAAAAGTTAAACACTGCCACAAAAATAACATTTCTCAAATGCAAATTTGATCATATGATTCTCTCACTTATATACTTCTAATAGCTACCCATAGAATAAAATCTGAATCTCCTAATGCAGCGGTCCTCAACCTTTTTGGCACCAGGGACTGTTTTCATGGAAGACAATTTTTCCATGGACCAGGTGGGGACGGGGGATGATTTTGGGATGATTCAAAACCATTACATTTATCATGCAGTCAAATCTCTCTGCTAATGATAATCTGTATTTGCAGCTGCTCCCCAGCACTAGCATCACCACCTCAGCTCCCCCTCAGAGCATCAGGCATTAGGTTCTCACAAAAAGCATGCGTCCTAGGTCCCTCGCATGTGCAGTTTACAGTAGGGTTCACGTTCCTATGAGAATCTAACGCTGCCACTGATCGAACAGGAGGCGGAGCTCAGGCAGTGATGTGAGCTATGGGGAGCAGCTGTAAACACAGATGAAGCTTCACTCAATAGCCCTCTGCTCACCTCCTGCTGTGTGGCCCAGTTCCTAATAGGCCATGGACAGGTACCAGTCTGCAACCCCAGGGGTTAGAGACCGCAGCCCTAAAGGACACAAGACTTCCCAATTTCCCAATCTGAATTAATGGAAGCAATTTCTGCTTTTTTTTAAAAAATGGTCCTCGTGCTTTAGACATCTCTAAAGTTGCCTGAAGACGTACAGTATCATGTCTTGTAAATGCTGTTCCCTTTGCCTGTTGAGACCGACTCACCCACTTGCCCAAATCGAGGACCCTGACCTTTCCTTTATGTCTCAGATCAAATGTTCCTTCCTCAGTCAAATCTCCACTGAATCCTCTGGGAAGCAAGTTGCTCTTTTCTTTATACATGAAACAACTTTTATACATCATTTTTACAGAATTTATTATAGTGTATTGTAATTTTTTTGTTTGAGATCTGTTTCCTCCTTTAGAGAATAAACTTTTTCTGCTTAGGGAGCCTGTTTTATTTCTTTCTATATCTTCCAAGTGCATTGCTTGGTGCATGGCCTCCAGTAGCTGCTCAGCACGGACATAATTCATTCTGGCACATACAGGAAGGGAGAATGATAGAGACAGAAAATTCCATCCTTCACCTTTTGCTATAGACTTAGATGTTGCCAATGATATTTATTATTGAAGAAAAATCACTCTGAGAAACAAACACCTACCATTTATTTTCAGATGTGCTAATGCTTGGATTAAGCCATTGCTTTATGTCCCATCTTATTTACAACTAATGAAGAGGTTAATTGTGCCGAATCTCAGGTTAGCAGAATAAGATGTGATTTAACTTAACTGTGTGAAAAGTAGCTTCTTTTCATAAATACACCCAGCACATGCTCCTGTTGTGAGTGCAATCCACAGTGCAGAATAAAACCACTAAAGAACTGTTATCGTAAGTAGTATTATTAAAGATGAGCTGAACTTGATTTTTTCAGCTATCATTCAAAATGGATTTATAAAAACATTAAAGGTATTTTTTTTAAGCTTGGTGGAAACTTGCTCCATTAGAAGTTGACGTGGTTATTATTAAATGTTTCCATATGACTGTTTTCAAGAAGTCCATGAACTAGCAGAAATTTTAATTTACTCGAAAACCTAAAATGCAGAGTTGTTTGTTTTGACATGTTTAATCACTTTTCAATTTTAAAGCTAAAGATGAAAAATCACTGGGG
>RJWJ010049604.1:0-10191 GCA_004363605.1 Indri indri | reverse complement strand
AAAAGAAATCAATGGTTATTTCTGAAAAAGACTTTTACACATAAATAAGCCAAGCACAGAAAGACAGATCTTGCGTATTCTCATATGTGGGAGCTAAATATTAAAAACAATTAATCTCATGGAGACAGAGAGTAGAAAGATGGTTACCAGAAGCTGGGAAGGGTAGCGAGGAGGGGGAGATACAGTAGGGATGGTTAGTGGGTCCAAAAATATAGTTAGATAGTTAGAAAGAATGAGTAATACTTGATAGCACAACAAAGTGACTATAATCAAACATAAGTTAGGGTATACTTTAAATAACTAAAAAAGTGGAATTGGAATGTTCCTAACACAAAGAAATGATAAATGCCCTGATAAATGATAAATTACCCTGATTTGATTAATTCACATCGTATGCCTGTATCAAAACATCACATGTACCCTATAAAGATATACAACTATTATGTCCCCATAATAATTAAAAATAAAAAAATTTTAAAATGAATATTTTACTTTTTTCCTTGTTATATGATTTAAAAACATTTACAAACTCTTATAATGGCTGGGCCTAAGATTACTATTTTTTTTTTTTTTTTTTTTTTTTTTGAGACAGAGTCTCACTCTGTTGCCCGGGCTAGAGTGCCGTGGCTTCAGCCTAGCTCACAGCAACCTCAAACTCCTGGGCTTAAGCGATCCTACTGCCTCAGCCTCCCGAGTAGCTGGGACTATAGGCATGCGCCACCATGCCCGTCTAATTTTATATATATATATATATATATATATATATTTTAATTGTCCAGATAATTTCTTTTTGTTTTTAGTAGAGACGGGGTCTCGCTCTTGTTCAGGCTGGTTTCGAACTCCTGACCTTGAGCGATCCACCGCCTCAGCCTCTCAGAGTGCTAGGATTACAGGCGTGAGCCACCACGCCCGGCCAAGATTACTATTTTAATAGGAATATTTTTGCTAAAATCAAGCATATATGTATTTAAATTATATTATATTCACTTATATTAAGAAGAAACAGCTACTAAAAATAAAGACATCATTTTTTCTTAAGAATTGTTTCACTTATTGGGCACATTTTGTAAGGCAAGGCCACCAAATAAGGTTTCTTCCTTATATGGGTATAATCTACCATTTTAGTTTATGCTTTGAACCTTTATTTTGCTGCCTATATTTATTTTTCAAAAAGCCAAGCTATGTCAGATAAAAGATATATAATGTTGAGCTATAAGTGTGCTTTCCTCAAGAGTAATTATATGTACTCATCACAAATATATTAGCATAGTTTTTTGGTGTTGTATATCTCTTCACAGTTCTTCTATGAAAGATAACAAAACATCTGTTACATTTCTATCATGTGTTAAAATGATTAAAGTTATTGATATACATTGATATTCTATACATTGATATAGAAGAATTGATCAATAAAAAATTTCTAAGAGAAAATAATTTTTAAAATATATTAAATATATGAGATATTTTTAATCTCCTAATAATGAACAGAGAAAAAACAAAAACATCATCACTGTCATTTCTTACGTGCCAAATTTGCAAATTAAAAAAAAAGAAAAGAAGAAATTCAGTGCTGACCAATAGATAGTCCCAAGGGAACTCACACCTAGTCATGGTGGAGTGTGAAATGATATAATTTTTTTAAATAAAAATTATAAATATATTATTAAACTTTAAAATTTAAATACTAAATACAGAAATAAGTTTTTATAATTTATTCCATGTAAATATTTCATGAAAAAAATTATATAAAAACACGTATTCTGATATCTGGAACATCTGGAAGAATGCAAAAGTTAACAGTTGTTTTTATATGTTAATTATAAATTATAATTAATATTTATTATATATTTCCCTTTCAGAAAATTCGTTATATTAATATTTATTATTACCTTTTACTCCAATCATATGCTATGGTAATGCATAAGTTCTAAATTAGTTTCTGAGAAGTGCATGCCACTCATACATGAAGATAATCCATAACATTGGCTTGCACAGCATATGTTAAAAAAACTGAACTCCATGAAAATTAATTTCTGTTTTCAATTTTGTCTCCCTCATCATCTGTCATTATATCATCATTACCATCACCTATATTACTTTCCTTTATCACTATTTTTCATTACACACACACACAAAACTCAATGGGATTTTTAATATTTTCCAAAATAGGATGAAATATGCTTGTAAGAAATACTTAGAATAATTTAAATAAATATATAAAATGAATATATATTCTTACCATATGAAATTTTCATCTTTGGAACAAATATAGTATTTAGGACTTACATTTTTAAGAACAAAGCAAGATAATGTCATAAATACTAAGCTATGTAAATCATCTCTTTCCATTTTTAGTTGTTGGTTATGCATACACCCCAGGCTAAATACTCTAGGTTGTCCTCTAAGATCTTATTGGGTTTGGTATCCTGGACAGTGACGCTGAGAAAAGATCGATTTGAAGATCAATATTTTTTGTATTAATATCTTTGTACCGTGATCGATATTCCACAATAAAATCTTAAGTGGATGTGATTATGGTAAAGTCTAAGTAGAATAATAACGACAACAACCCCAAAACATGACTAAGAGAACACAACATTTGTAGCTAGCCCAAGGATGCCAAAATAAAACAATCTGCAGTGGTTGAAGATATCTTCTCACAATATCACAAAAAGGCATCAAATTACTGACGACTCTCTATTACAAAGAATAAGGAATATGTCCTAATTTTGCAGTGTATCTCAGTTAATCTGCTATCTGCTTGTTTTCCATACTCCTAACAATTCAGAATTGAGACTTTCTATGAAAAGTTTGAGACTAAGGAAAATCTTACCTCTAGTGAAAAGTTTCTCTGAGGTAGATATTTAAAAGTTATCAACTTTTTGTCTTTTTATATTTCCTTATCTCTACCTTACCATTTATCCACTGAGAATTGTGTGCCTATATATCCTTTCACCTTTCAGCCTGAGAAATTCAAATGACTGTATGTTTCTCACAATACCTAGTGGTCTACATGGAATGAAGAGGCTGTGTTTTCATGGACTTGGTGTTTGTGCATTGAGGTGAGGATGGAAAGATTGAAGTGGGGCTCTACAACTTTTAGTCAAAGGGATCTATGTTCAAGTAAGGCTCTTTCATATGCAACCTAATCTGTTAATATAAACTGACAAAAGTAAGTACAGTCATGCATCGCTTAACAATGGTGACACATTCTTCTAAAGGTGTCACTAGGCAATTTTGTGTCACAGAGTGTACTTACAAATATCTAGATGGTACAGCCTACTACAAAAGTAAGCTATAGCATATAGCCTATTGCTCCTAGGTTACAACCTGTTACTGTACTGAATACTATAGGCAATTGTAACACAATGGGAAGTATTTGTGTATTTAAACATACCTAAACATAGAAAAGATACAGTACAAATATGATATAAATGATAAAAAATGATGATGGGGCACTTAGCATGAATGGAACTTGCAGGACTGGAAATTGCTCTGGGTGAGTCAATGAGTGAGCTGTAGGTGAATATGAAGACCTAGGACATTACTGTATACTACTGTAGACTTTATAAACACTGTTCACTAAAGATACACTAAACGTATTTTAAAAATGTTTCTTTCTTCAATAATATTAACCTTTGTTTACTGTAACATTTTTTACTTTATAAATTTTTAAATTAAAAAAAAACTTTTGGACTATTTTGTAGTAACTTTTGCTTAAAACGCTAACACCTTATATAGCTTCACAAAAAATATTTTTTCTTTATATCCTTATTCTATAATCATTTTTCCATTTTTGTTTTTTTTTTACTTTTTAATTTTTTTGTTAAAAACTAAGACACAAACAGACACATTAAGCTAGGCTTATACAAGGTCAGGATCATTAATATCATTGTCTTTCAAGTTCACTTTTTGTCCTACTAGAAGGTCTTCCGGGGCAATAACACATAGAGCTATCATCTGCTATGATAACAATCTTTTCTTCTGGTACACCTTCTGAAGGACCTCGTGAGGCTATTTTACAATTAACTTTTAAAAAATAAGTAGAAATAATATACTCTATAATAACCACAAAGGTATAGTATAATAAATACATAAACCAGCAACATTTATTATTATTAAGTATTATGTATTATACATAATTGTGTGTGTTATACTTTTATATGACTGGCAGAACAGTAGGTTTGCTTGCACCAGCATCACCACAAATATTTGAATAACGTGTTGTGCTCTGATAAGACAGCTACGACATCACTAGGTGATAGGAATTCTTCAGCTCCATTATAATGTGATGGTACTACCATTGTCATTGACCAAAACATCTTTATGCCGCATATGACTTTACAAAGTCCAATAGATTAAGAATGGGAGAGCAGAAACAAAGGTAGAGCCTGAAAGATTGGGTAGCTTCACCATTCATAGACTTCCTACCTTTTCACTTCTTGATTGATAGGAAAAACAATATCCTATTTACTTAGCCTAAGTCTAATGCATTCTTCAGAAATAATAGGCTTATAACAAAACATTGCTGAGATACTAGTGATGTTAATTTACCATGCATTTTTATTACTTAAATATTATACAAAATGTATATTTTTATATAAATTTGTGATGTTATGAGCAAAACAAAAATGCACTAATATGTAATTTGTGTATGTGTGTGTGTGTGTGTGTGTATGTGTTGCTGCAGTTCATGAGTACACTTAGCCTCATGGGACACAGAGGTGGAAGTTAAAGGACTAATTGGAAAAATAAAGTCACCAAGGAAGACATGTAGGGTTTTTGTTTTTTTTTTTTTTTTTTGAAAACACTAATCCCATATTACAGATATTATAGGATAGTTAGAGGGAGAAAGTGGTGCTAGGTAATAAATTTTCAAAGTTAATGAAAATATCCAGGGACATCCTAGAACAATGCTTTTCATAGACTGCTATAGATGATTATACAAAACTGCTTCCATGCAATATATTAGTTAATTAGTTTAATGATGAATTAAGTAATAGTCACTTGCAGTCATAAAAAGAGATTATTTAAAGCTCTGATGAATGGCTATGCCACTTTTAGGAGTTTAGTAATTATTTATAGATCTGTGGGGAAGATATTACATTTATTTGTACCTGACTATTTAAGATGTTAATCATCAGCTAGATTTTCACAAGAGGAATGGGAAGAAAGATTTGCAATGGGACTCAAGAAAAAGTGACAGAGGGTAAGAATACTAAGTTTCTCCTCTAAGAAAAATAAAACAAAGAGAAATGTATTTCCTTAAGGAATATACCACCCTGAAGGCATAAACAGACATTAAAAGTCCCAGTGGTGGCATTCATAACAGTTTTATACTTTGCAAAATATTGCATTTTTTTTCATTCTAGGATCAGTGGATTTATTTATTTTTCCCGATACCTAATTTAAAAGCAAAATGGCATACTAGATGGATATGGAATAGTTATCCAAGAAAACTGGTTAATTTAGGAAAAAAACAGAAAAAACTCATTGGGCTTATTTTGTTTTTAAGTAACACAGTTCTGAAAGGGAGATCTTGGATTATTCTGTTTTAAAATCCTGCTTAGAAAGCACTCCAAACTATGAAAATATTTGTTGAAGTTTGAATACACCTTTATTTTATTCTCAAATTGGAAAGACTATGCTTAATTGACCATATATTCTGGTTACAGATGCCCCAGCCTTTGCAGACCATCCTAAGTGTAGTTGGAGTTATGCATAGGTTGTCCACCATTCTTTTGGGAAGTGCCAACAGAAGTAGCCGTATTTCTCTGAGCCCTTTCCATCTTATATTAAAGTAGATGCTTTTGAATGAGACCAATTATAAGACTTTTCTACAATTTTAGCTAAAATAGCTAACTGTTCATGTTATCATTACCAATAGTTTTATGTGTTATCACTTGAAAAATCCAGAATAATAAAAAGCAGCAAAATTGAAACTGCTCAGAAAATAGCAGTTCAGAGAAGGCATCAAGCACTGGCTTAGAAAATCCTATGAATGTGATTCTGAAATGTTCAACTTCTATAATTGTGTCTACATGATTTTTATTTTTAATATTCAAATTCTTATATGAAATATTTTCAGTGATTTAGGTATACATATGAGTCATTGCTTTAAAGTATAATGTATCAATCACATTATACTGACTCATACATGGTATATGTCTTTTGCAAATAATTTCTATAAAAGTCACTCTGGAGAAATTTTTTAAAACTATAGGCTGTGTACATTTCTCTTTTATGAATACAAATGAAAATCATTCTTAGGCTGTTCCATTGAAGAATACTTTTGGGATTTCATTTTATGTTATTTTACAACATTTTACTAGGGGGGAACTAAATATCCATTATTCATATTTTTTATAGAATTATATTAACAGCATTATCAGAGAAGGATTGATTTTACCAGGTAGACAAAATTAAGCAGTAAAAATTACTGTGTTACAGCAAAGCATTTTATTATTATTATTTTTGGTTTCAGAATATTACAGGAGTACAAATGTTTAGGTTACATATATTGCCTTTGCCCCACCCCAGTCAGAGCTACAAGTGTGTCCATCCCCTAGGCAGCATGCACCACACCCATCAGGTGTGAATTTACCCATCCCTCTCTCACCTGCCAGACACCGGATGAATGTTACTACCATATGTGCACATAAGTGGTTTTTTTTTTAATTTTTTTTATTGCAGCATATTATGGGGATGCAAATGTTTAGGCTACATATATTGCCTTTGCCCCACTGAGTAAGAGCTTCAAGTGTGTCTATGCCCCAGACAGTGCGCACTGCACCCATTAGGTGTCAATATACACATTTCCTTCTCCCCCTCCCATCTGCCTAACACCCGATGGATGTTACCACTATATGTGCACTTAAGTGTTAATCAGTTAATACCAATTTGATGGTGAGTACATGTGGTGCTTGTTTTTCCATTCTTGTGATACTTCACTTAGTAGAATGAGCTCCAGCTCTATTCAGGATAATATAAGAGGTGCTAGATCGCCATTGCTTTTTGTGGTTGAGTAGAACTCCCTGGTATACATATACCACATTTGATTAATCCACTCATGTATTGATGGTCACTTGGGTTGTTTCCACATCTCTGCAATTGTGAATTGCATTCAAGTGCAGATATCTTTTATATAGAATGTCTGTTTTTCTTTTGGGTAGAAGCCCAGTAATGGGATTGCTGGATCAAATAGTAGTTCTACTTATAGCACTCTGAGGTATCTCCATATTACTTTCCATAGAGGTTGCACTAGTTTGCAGTCCCACCAGCAGTATATGAGTATTCCTATCTCTCCGCATCCACGCCAACATTTATTGTTTTGGGACTTTTTGAAAAAAGCCATTCTCACTGGAATTAAATGATATCTCATTGTGGTTTTGATTTTCATTTTCCTGACCATTAGAGATGTTGAGCATTTTTTCATGTTTTCGAAAGAAGACAGACTAATGGCCAGTAAAGCATCTTAGATTCAAAACAGCATTTGAATTCATCATTCCTCAACTTCCTTCCTGCCCATTATTGAGTCCCCTTCATTATTAAGCCATCATTATCCTTGGTGGATACATATCCACCAAGCCTCTATCTGAAATTTCTGGAGAATTCTAAAATAGCAAGTTAAGTTCTTAATCACCTCATTGTTGCATATAACCTCATTGCCCTTTAAACTGTTGAATAATTGTCTATAAAAAGTCTGTTTCCAAGATTGCAAGGTCTGTTTTATTAAGACTTGATATTTGAATTCATGCCAATGAGTCATAGTTGGGACAATGTAAAAAGATATTGGTAAAAATGTTCTCAAATTGCTTCATTCATATAGAATCATATCAAATTTTAAGACCAGTTCCTAAGTTTGATTATTAACTTGTGGCTATGTCTCCATTGCTTCTCCAAACTTCAGTACTAAGAAAATTCAAAATTTTTCAACAGTTATATTCTATGAGTTAGTCATCTGACAGCTGGTTTCACACAACTACCAAGTTTGGCTGAATTTGCCTCCCCCTGCACACTTTAAGACAAAAAAAGATGATGTAAACATGAATGACTATGGAAATTGTCACAGTGTTTGAACATAAATTGAGATTTTTAAACCCAAAGCAGCACAAAGCTTTTGAAAATAGATTGGATCTATCTTTATAGTCTTATAAATATGTAGAAAATTTTAAAATAATACTGACATTCATGCTAAAGTATGCTTTTATTCAAAGCCTTATTAAAGAAAAAATATAACTAGTGATAATTATAAAGTAAACCTTTTGATATCTGTTCATCTTGACTTGAATGGCATATTATGTCACTTTCCTGGATAATGAATCCAAAGGTAAATATTTTTCTTATTGGATTCAAATATGGATTATGTGTAATTTTTAATGTTTCTGACTGAAGAGGGCAGATTAAGTTTGTAAAATTTTAATCTCTCATAAAAAGCAAGTCTTATATTGGCAGTGTTGAGAAAAATTATTTTATTGGGCAAGTCCTTCAAGGAAAATGTAGTCTGTTCTTTAGTAGATAGATATTACCTCAATACATTGAATCTCTATTTTTAATGAAATTTTATTTTATGGAAGCATTACATTAAAAAAGATGTAATTGTTCACATAAGTGACCAAAAAGTTATCCCAACTGCTTAATATCCAGCCAAATTCTTCTCATGTGTGATGAACAAAATATTATTTATACATAATATCTGGAAAATGTATATCCATGTGTATCCCCATGGGAAAAATCATTGGGATAGGCAATGAAGTAAACTTAAAAATGAATGAAATCTTTTTAAAAAGGTGGAAAAAGTTAAATAGTAATTTTTAAAATATTGTTTAGTCTGTCATTTTAAGAAACCAGTCAAAGGAAAAATTCCAAAATGTATCATATGCTTAGAAATCATTCAGCTTCTTAGAACTGTGGATTTATAGTTTTCATCAAATTGGAAGGTTGTTTTGTGTTGTCTTCAAATGTCCTGATAACCTTTGCTAGAGGACTCCAATTATATGTATATCAGAGTATTTGAAATTGTTTTGTGACTCACTGATGCTCTGTTTGTATTTTAGTTTTTAGCTTTTTTCTCTGTATTTCATTCCGGATGGTTTCTATTGCCATGTCTTCAAGTTCACTAATATTTTCTTTGACAGTAGCTGATCTGTTCTTAATCTCATTCATTGTGTTTGGTTTTTTAGACAACATTTATTTTTCCAACTCTAGAAGTTTGAGTTAGGTCATTTTTGTATTTTCTATATTCAATATTCAACATGCTGAATCTTTCCTCTACCCTTTTAAACTATACATAATTCAAGTTATAGTTATATAGTTATAACAACTGTTTTCATGTTCTAATTAATTAAATGTTATAATCTACATCATTTCTTGGTCTATTTCCATTGATTAAATTTTTACCTTTTTATGGATTGACTACTTCTTGGCCTGTAGATCATTTTTAATTGGATGCCAGCCACTGTGAATTTTATCTTCTTGGGTGCTGGATTTTTTTTATCCCTTTCTGAACCTTGTTCTGAGGCACAGTTAAGTTTCATTGAAAGGGTTTAATCTTTTGGAGGCTTGCTTTTAAAATTTGTTAGATAAAACCAGAGCAATTATTAGTTCAAGACTAATTTTGTCACACTACTGAGCCCAAAATCTTCTGATTACTCTACTTGATACCCTATGCATCATGAGTTTTTTGCCTTTTTTGTCTAGGGGTAACAGAAATTATTGCTGGCCCTGGTTATGTTTCAGATTAAGTGATAATATAATCCTTCCAGGTGGTTCTTTCACTAGCCTTGGATGGTTTCCTCAACTTTATATGCTCATCATTTCCTAGCTAAGGGACCTAGGGTGACCTTTTGCAGACCTTTGGAGCTTACCTCCTGTGTCGCTCTCTCTTCTGTGGTATTTCCTACAACAAACTCTAGCCACCTTTACTTCCACAGACACCCAGTTCTCTTCCCTCAACTCAGCAAGACCACTAGACTCTACCTAGGTTTCCCCTACCTCTGCTGCAGCCCATATATTTCTCTAGGCAATAAACTGGAAGAGTTGTAGGTCTTGCCCTGTTTCTGTTCTCTCAGAGATCACTCTGTACTACATGATGTTCAAAGTTTTAAAACTATTATTTATATTTTTCACTTGTTTTTCAGTTGCTTTAGGTGGTAGTGTAAATATGATCATTTATACTTCATCTTGGCTTGG
>RJWJ010049603.1:0-10193 GCA_004363605.1 Indri indri | reverse complement strand
ATGTGCATACCTCTATAACGATGCATTACTCTTCTTATAATTATAGAATTTATCCTATTTGTATTTATGAGAGCTGGGCTGCGTTATTCATTTTGGTATCTTTAGTGCCTTGCAGAATTCTTATGAATAGCAGCCACTCAATAAATATCCTTTGAATGAAGGAATAAAGAAAAGCAAAGTCATGCATGCAATTCCTTCCGTGTAATTTATAGTAGGGTTATTTTGAAAACTGAAGAGTTACATTTTATCTAAGTTAACTAATACTTGCAGTTACTGTTCTATCTTTCTGAGTAGGAGTGTGGGTTGAAGATTATTTCTCAGACACAAAATTAATTTACTTCGGTTTTGCTCAACTGTGACATGCCATAAAAAAGAAGAGTAAAAATAAGAGGAAAAAATCACCTCTAGGAGAAGCCATTAGCTGTGGTTATAACTGATATTTATAAAGAAAATACTGTTTTATCAAATGTCTAAAAATAAAACATTTCTTACCATCACCTTTCTCCCATTTTCAGATTAGAAAGCATAAATAACAAGTCAGAAAGAGGATGTTAGCCAAGGGAATGGAAATATAAGGACCAATGTGCGATCAACACATTGAGGGTAACATCATTCTTATAATTTATTTTTTTTCAAATGTTGAAATCTTTAACATAAACACCAGTGCTCAAGTGTAAATTCTGGCAAAAAATATTATTTTTCATTCACATGATAAAAAGAGATGTTTATGGATGTATAAAATTAGAACCATGTTCTTGCTAAAAGAGGATCATTAATGAGGTATGCAAATAGATCTCTCATTTGTTTTCAAAATATTCATAAAAAGCAAGTTATTCATTTGGGAAAATACAGCCACCATAAAGCATATCAATCACATCTTCAATCCCTTTTACTTTTAAAAATATATGGTACCTTGTGATGCTAGGGAATGCAGATGAGGAACATGTCGGGTAATTTATGCTATTTGGTTCATTTTATTTTCCGTAGACAAAAGGTTGCTCTATTGCAAATGGAAATATTTCTGTAAGGGCTGCGATTACTGACAGTCAGAGTTCCTACATGCTGAAGTATCAAGTTAAAGCATTTATGATGTAACATGCTCCATTTTATTACTCATTTTATGTAAGTTTCATTCTGTAACCAAGCATGAGCTTCTGTAAAATCTCTCCTCGGGGCTGCAGGATACACAATGTGACATTGCAAAAAAGAGAAAGGCACTTATCCTCCTTTTTGGTGTTTTTGAAGAGAGAGAAAAGATGTCTATTTCCAGGGGCCACAATTCCAAGTATGCTGATTTGATCTTTACAAATTATATGAATGTATTAAATTATCACATGTACCCCAAAACTATGTACATCTATTATGCATCAATAACAAACAAAATGCAATCAATAATAATTGAGAGTGATTTTTTTGGATAGATCTACTGATGAGAAGAATGGAATTCATGTATGAAAGGAATAACATTTCATTTAATTAGGATTCAAGGTTAGAGTTCCTTACTAGCAAATCTATTACAAATGTTCATCTGTAAAAACCATTCTTTGTTGGCCGGGCGCGGTGGCTCACGCCTGTAATCCTTGCACTCTGGGAGGCCGAGATGGGAGGATCGTCCTGATCTCAGGAGTTCGAGACCAGCCTGAGCAAGAGCGAGACCCCGTCTCTACCAAAAATAGAAAGAAATTAATTGGACAGCTAAAAATATACATATAGAAAAAATTAGCCGGGCATGGTGGCGCATGCCTGTAGTCCCAGCTACTGGGGAGGCTGAGACAGTAGGATTGCGCAAGCCCAGGAGTTTGAGGTTGCTGTGAGCTAGGCTGACGCCACGACACTCGCCCCAGGCAAGAGAGTGAGACTCTGTCTCAGAAAAAAAAAAAAACCAAAACAAAAGCATTCTTTGTCGTACAGAAAGCACTAGATTCGGCTCCTAAGCTGTAGTCTGCTCTCAAAGCATCTGTGTTTAAAGGAACTACAGATCTGTTTGTTTGTGAATGATAAATGCACCAATAAGACTTTCCTAACAGCTTTACACACAGGTTAGAATATTTCATGGTGCATAAGAGTATTTCTTATGCACACATTTTTACTGAAATTAACTCAGCCTTAGCATCTACTCAACACATGGAGAACTGCTGTTCAGAGAGCAGATCATAATTCTGCAGCATTTGCCAATATGTTTAGAACCCTTGTGTTATTGATAATACAAAATCTAAACATACAAGCAAAAATTACTTTCAAAGCAAAGTACCTTCTATTACCTTATGAACTATACAAAAAATTAAAGGAAATTTAAATGACTAATTATGTAAAACTACTGATTAAAGAAAACCCTCATAAGTGAAAATAACTTAAATATTTTTTGAACTAGGGCTGCAGAAATCATGTAACTCAATAAGATTCTTAATTTCATATCTACTTTAATGAGTTCTCCATTGTGAAGATCCGGAAGGTTTGATACTCAAAAGTGACACATCCTAATAGTATTGTAATGATAAAGTTATGCAATTCAGATTAACATACCTAAAACCCAACTACACTTTATGTTCGGCTCAGAGATGAAACTAATTATACTCCATTTGGGATTTATTCAAACCTAAGAGAGCCTTTTCCTTTATTTTTAAAATTTATTTCTTGTTAGGAAAATATAATGTTCAAGTTTCTGATTCATTATTCTTAATTTACTCTAATTGTTTTAAAATAGCGGTGTGATGTCAATGGTGCCATTAGAGATTCTTAACAAGCCTTTTAACAATGTTTTCTTAACCCCAGGATCTGACTTTGATTTGCTTCTCGTGTAGCATGCTGATAGGAGTGTCTTTTTAAAGAATGCTTAATAATTTTAGTTTTGTGTCACAATTAAAAAGATAAAAATGAACATAGGAGAAAATGCAATGAATAAATGCCCTTTGTCATGCTAATGATTCTTGAATAACAAGAATTTGCATTTTTTTAGGTTTTAAGATCTCCAGTGGATTTTTGATCTTCCAACAACATTTTAGAACATGATGTGCAGAAAGGGTTTAGCGACTCTCTTCCACTCCTTTCTAAACATCTGGTTTATGCCCTAGGTCATAAATCTGGCTGTCAACTATTTAAGAGTTTATTGAGAAATCCAAGGATCAGGCACTAAGTCAATGGTGCCAATATAGCTTTCAAATTAAAAAGAAAGAAAGAAAGAAACCTAATGATGTACCTTACATTATTTTTAAGACAACCATGAAATGAAGTTCTTGCCCCATGACTAGGCTCAGAAGGCAATATCCAATGAAAATCAGTTAGTGGCGTAGTAAAGCACTGAGTGAGCATCAATGATTGGTTTACAATAGGTAAAGGGGATACGAAAACCTTTTCAAAGAGCTCACGTAGAAATCAGTGATGCTGAAAAGCTGCTGAGATGGCCCGAAGAAAAGTACAGAAGAGGTTACAGCTACTTGTCACAGATTTCTTTTTTCCTGAAGTTAAACTGTCAAAAAATCTCTTTCCCCTTGGAGAAGCATAAGTTACCATACATCATTTGAAAACTGTTGGGAGAATTCAGTGGGACAGTTGAAAAGTCCCTTTTGGTGGGTGAAATAGATCTTCTGGAAAGATGGCATCAGGATCAATTACCCCAGGTTTCTCTTGAATGGTGGCAAGGCAACTGAGTAGGAGAATGATTTATTGAACTATTTAACAGATGTCATGCTGGGTGGGTAGTATCTATGGGATGTGTCCACGGAGGAGAAAATAAAATCAATTCTGTAATGAAATATTTGGCCGTAGTTGGCAAAAGATAAATTCCAGAAATAGAGTTCCTATGAAGAAACTCAGTAAGAGGTGGAAGAAATTGTGACTTCTAGATAATGGGGGACCAGGAAGTAACCACGATTTACACTAGCATCCCTGGAGAGCCAGCTAAAGCAACAGCTATTAGAATTCACTAATTGTCAGCTATTTAAAAGCTGAACAAAATAAAAATAAGATACCAAACCCATAGCTTACCTTTTAATTCTGGCCTCAGCCTCAAGGCCTGATGTATCTGCCTATCTTTTTTGATTATAACACAAAAATTTTACTCTGAATTTTTCAGATCAGCTCACTGCACTAATCAAATCAGTTCTCCATTCTGCTCATTTCTGTGTGTGTGTGTGTGTGTGTGTGTGTGTGTAGACCCAGCTGTGGAGTTCAGGTTTTTCTTTTGAAGTATTGCAAATATTTCTTGTAGCTGTTGTATCTACTCTTATTAAAAAGAAATGACCGTTCTGTTAATTCCAAAGTATAACCATGCTCCTCAGTTAACTTTATCAGAGAATTTTAACTTTGCTTGGACTTTCTCCTAGATATAGCAAAGGGCTTATCCCACATCATTCCCAAACTTTATGCTAAAAAGAAATATTTGTTTTTCAAGAAGCACAGTGGTGGGCTGGAGTAGTGAAAGTAGCATTGAACCAGAAGTCCTGGAGTTACATTATACCTGCAAGACCAACCAGACAGACATGTTTCAGCAGCCAGACAGCCAACAGATGAAACAAACAGACCAAAGCAAACATTTGACTGGTTGCATGTTAGAGTTATTTCTGATAGAAGTGCCTCTTTGATAATTTATACCTTCAATACATGCATCTTAGTAATGACAATATTATCTCATCTATTAATACAAGCAGAAGAATTTTACGCCACATATTCTATGACTTAAAATTTCAACTAAAAACGTATCTTTCATGTCTTCTTCCTTCAATGTTATTTTTCCCTTTTGTCCTGCTTTCAAAAGCACTGAGGATCCTGCTATGTTCTAATGTAATCTAAATATCCTTTAAGACATGCATTTTTACCTTCTTTTAGTTAATGCTCTCTTTTCTCAAAACATATACATATATTGCTTTTCAATCATGTATTGTCAGCCTATTGTAGTTGATTTTTTTTCAAAAGGTCTCATTTCCTCCTTTGGATCTTCAAGCAATTCCTTAAAATGAACGAGAGAGGAAATCATAGGATTGCATACAAGAGAACCTGTAAAAACAAGTGTTTTAAGAATCAAGGTATGTTAGTCTCTCACTTGTGAAGAATGGCTAATCCCCTTTAATTCCTTCTAACATGCATGCAGATATTAAGTAATCAGTTTTAAAGTATTTATTTTCTTATATCCACAAGAATGGTATCACTCTCGGGGAAGAGGGTGAGGGGTTTCAACTGAGAACTTATTCAAACAATCCAAAAAGTTTGAGTCCCTTAGCTACTGATACAATTCTTTCACCTTCAAGTAGAGAAATCTGACCACTCATTAAGACAAGAACATAAATCAGGCTTTAAAAATTTCGTGACCCAAATATCTTAAATGAATGTGATCACAATTTCCTAATTGAGATTTTTCTGTTAAATTGCCAATTGAGTTTATAAACTGTTAATTCCATGGCATTATATTTAAAGTTCACTTTACTTCCTTAAACAAAATGTAGAATTATTAAAAAATTATTTACCTAATTTAATAGTATTTATATATAAAATTGAGTGAAGTAGTTATGTCTATATATTCCAATAAGAATCTTCCTTATTATAAAAAAATTAGAGAGTACAGAAATACAATGTGTAATATACTAAAAAGAAAATGAAAATTACTCTGAATTTTACTCCCAGAAGGGAATAACTTTCAAGATTTTAAACACTTTCTTTCCCTCTGTTGTTTTATCAGAATAATTAACAAATAAATATTTTTAGTCCTGGATAGAAAATGATATTAAAAGAAAACCTAGTAACAGATATCATCAATAGCTTGTTATCTTAACCAAATAAAAACAAAAATTCAATATATTCAGTATGCTTTTCTTTACTCTTTCCTTTCCTGGGTAGGCATCCTTTTTTCTCCTTTGCTTCTTTTACTGTTTATCCAAACCACTTCTCAGATTCACTTTTCTCCTTTCTTCTTTCCAATGTAAATGCTATAAAAATCTTAGTATTTATCATTGCATATTTTTCTCCATACACAAATGGTCATCCCTGGCTATAATAATACACGAACTCACTTACATCTGCAGGTTTAAAGTTATTTTTCTTTGCTTTATAATTATAAGATTGTAGCTACATGCTTGAATTTTATATCTCTCATTCAAAAATATCTTTTCAGAAATTATTAAACCTTTTCCATTTTTGCCAATAGTGCACCCTCATTTCACATCTTTATCAGCAATAGTGTTATTGTCTTCTATATTTTTTGAAAACCTTATAGATGTAACATCATAGTCTCTTGTTCTTTGGATTTGAATTTCTCTACTACCAGTCAGGTAAGCATCTTTTCATGTCTGTTAGCAGGATTTGCTTGCCTGATAGTTGCCTCATATCTTTATTCATTGTTTCATTTATCCCATTTTTGTCAATTAGTAAGAATTCTTTATGTATAATAAATATGAACTCTCTATTATCTACATTGGAAGTATCCAAATTACCAGTTTGGCTATTAATTCTGTCTTTTATGTCTGTTAGCTATTTATCTCTAATACTCCTAAGCTTCTGTGTTTCTGAATCTTTAGAATGATGCCCTCCAGACCTTTTTTATTCTGGAATAGTTTTCAAAAACTCCTTATTGATTTTTTTCCTGGTTACTGATGTAGAGATGATGGAAAATTGTTTTCTTCTTACTATTTACTAAAATGCAAGCATGCAAGCTGTCCTTGACCCCATTCTCAGCACCTGAGTTCTGATTTGCTATTCTTCACAGTGGCAGGTTGATATGCTGGGATTTTAAAACACATATAACTCTGCTGGACTCCGGTGTGATTTCTAGCCCACTTTCTTGTTTATGATTCTGTATTGTTTTGTTTTGGAACACAGTTCATCTGAACCCCACCACACCTAACAGTTGACAATGCTTTATTTCTGGGGACTATATTCCCAGATGCGACTTGTCCCCACCAGTCCTCTTTACACACACACACACACACACACACACACACACACACTCACACACACACACACACACGTTCCTTTTTTCTCCCCTTGCTTCCTCCCTCCCTCCATCCGTTGTTTGTTTTTTTCCTATAATTTGACAAACTGACATTGTTAGTTTGTGGATAGAGCCAGTAAAACAGCACTCTGGGTGACACAAAAATCAGTAGTCACGTAGTTTTTATCGTTGGAAAAGATTGCATTGCTGAAACAAAGGTGAAAGAGCAAACAGTAAGAAACAGGTGAGTCATCTTTGTAAACACATGCGCTCTCAGGCGCACAGGTTCATGACTTTTCACAAAAGAGCAGGCAGTTCATGAATTACCCCATCCACTATTCATGTCGGGTCCATCAGCCCTGTAGAGTGCACTGTCTCCCTCATGTTGATTGCTAGGCCTAGTTCCCAATGTTGCTGTGAGTTTTCACCTTTCTTTTTATTTTTTAATGTGCTGCAGCTATGTCAGTAAGAAACTAGGAGAGGTCATATTTGGAGTTGCCAGACAAACCCTATTATAAAAAAAATGATAAATGTACATATACTATCAGAACTCTAAAACATATTACCCCACTCTACTTAATTTCATTCATAAAATCTATAACTCACATTTTACTCTCAGTATTGCTATTCTGAAGTGAAACCTAAGAAAAAGCCAAGGCATCTTTAGGTATTGCAAATAAATGAGAATACAAAACGTGAAAACTCTGAGACGGGTTCTAAGTTTATAATTCTAAAAAACATACTAAATAAGGAAGAATGCCAAAGGAGGGAGGAAGTACAAGAAACTAAACAGAACAGTAAGCCGGTGATCTCTGAAAGCCCTGCCAGTGCTAACATGTCAAACTTGAGAGTGTTACATATGAAAGCACAGGCCAGGAATCAATAACCATCAATTATTAGTATTTCTGGGGTGAGCAGAATTCTAAATTGGTCTCAAAGTTCCCACCTCCCGGTCTATACTCCTTGTATAACTCCCTCCCCTTGAGCATGGGACGGACTTGTAGGTATGATGGGGTTTTATTCCCATGATTAGGTTGCACAATATGGGAAAGATGTAATTAAGGTCCCTAATTAGTTGACTTTCAAGGAGACCTGAGCTCATCTTTATGAGGCCTTTACATCTGGGCCAGAGGCAGAGAAATTCAGAGACTTGAAGTGAGAGAAACATCTTGTCTCTTGCTGGTCTGGAAGAAAGCGCATATTCATGCTGTGAACTGCATATGGAGGAGGCATGTGGCCTGGACCCTCTAGTTGCTGATAGCACCATCAGCCCACAACCAGAAAACAGAAAACAAGAAAACGGAAAAGAGGGATCTCAGTTCTACAAGCACAAAGAACGGACTTCTGCCAGCAAACTCAATGAGCTCAAAAGCGGCTCCAAGCCTCAAATGAGCGGCCTGATGTTTTAAGCCAATAAGTTGGTTGTAATTTTTTTATGTAGCAATCGCAAACTAGTACAGATACTAATATTGATGCTTTATAATTAAATGTTCTACAATATGTAAATTTCCTTAGCATGGATACTGGTACAGAGTAGCTAGTTATTAAATAATTGCTCTTATATCCATATTATGTAGCACCTTCCCCAAGCAGAATACATGATGGGAGGAATATTCTCCAGTATTGGCATAAAAACAGATGATAAATTCTGAAGGGCTTGCAGCTGTCCACTAATACCGCATCACATGGTCTTTGTAATGTAGACTGTGGTACTGTTATAAATTATAAAAAGAACCTCATTTTTCCAGTTCAATTACAGGGAAAAGGGACATGTTTATCAACTGAGTGGGGAGGTTGCATGGTAATGCTCACTAATGGCCATAGACTAATGAACTGTTTTTCTTTTTTGTTTCTTTGTTTCTTTCATTTTATTGCTTTTCCAGGTCATAGGATTTGATATTTTCTTCTATGATATATTAGTTTCCTAGGACTGCTATAGCATATCACCACAAACTGGTGGCTTAAAGCAACAGAAATTTATCGTCTCACAGTTCAGGAGGCTCTGAAATCAAGGTCCCAGTAAGGTTGGTTCCTTCTGGAAGCTCTGAGGGAGAAAATGTCACAAGACTCTCTCCTAGTTTCTGGCAGTTGCTGGTAATCACTGTCATTCTCTGGCATTCACCCCTTCAATCTCTGTCTCCATCCTCACACTGCATTCTCTGGGTACCTGTGTATCCTATTTTCTCTGTTCCTTATAAGGTCACTCTATGTATTATGGCTCACCCTAATCAGGTATTATCTTATCTTGATCCTTACCTTAATCACATTTATAAAGACCCATTTCCACATAAACCATATTCTGAGGTTCCGGGTGGACCTGAGACCCTATTCGACCCATTACATGAGGTAGTACACATAGACCGAAGCACTCTGCTAAACATGTATTGGTTGCTTAATTAATATGCAAACCATTTCATAATTGAATAATGACAGCAATTATATAATTGAACAGTAATTTGTTAAATAATTGAAGAGGAAGAAAGGAATTAAAAACATAAAACACAGACAGAGATAAGTGCAAGGGGTACCAGGCTAAATGAAGACTGTAAAGCAATCTTCATTTAAGTCCATCAGCAGGTTTAAGATGATCGGCAAATTTCTAAACTCTTGAGGTCTTGGTTTTATCATTTATTAATTAAATGGATTATATTCAATGATCTCAAGACGCTTTCCAGTTCTAACATTCTATGATTCTATTAATAATGACTGTCAGTCCGTTCATCACTCAATTATTTTATAATAGTAAAATGGCACATATACTGGTTGGAAGATCTTAGTATCATCTTTTTACTAATTTTTCTGTTTATGTTAAAAACAAAGGAAAGATAGTCAGTTCTCCCCAAGCACCAACCTCATATGTTCATACAAAGTAAGTTGAAGGAATCTTTCATTGTTATGTTCTATAAAGGGTCATGCAACAAAGAATTGAGATTTGGATCAGTGCTGTTAGGTCTATCTCGATGTTCCCTGGTCCTCGGTTCCCAGTGTCAAGAGTGAGTACTGGTACCGAGTTGAGCTGATGACAGAGTGATCACAAATACAAAGAATTCCACAGTTTATTACAGAAAAGAAAGATACTGTACAAAGTGAAAGTAAAGAAGGAAGCCACCCAAAGTGAAAATACACTCCAGAGAGAGGAATGGGTCGGTCTCCAGGAGTGGAGAAAGATGCTGAGACTCCCAGGTGGTTTCCTTTTATTGGCCTGGTCCAGGGGAGGGCTTACAGGAGCTGTGGGAGATTACCAAATGATTGACAGGTGTTCTTATCCACTTGC
>RJWJ010049602.1:0-10186 GCA_004363605.1 Indri indri | reverse complement strand
GGAGTTGTCTGGTGATTAATAAGTTGTACTGACACAGCAGAGGGATTGTGAAAAATGAGAGCAGCTAATAAACTGTAAACTTCCATTACCTAAACTGTAAAGATTATGTATGAAAGCCAGCAGACCTCCTTGGCCCTTATTTCATTCAGTAAAAATGTGGGCACAGCTGAGGAGTGTGCTCAGGCCTTAATACTTAGGATTGCAGAACTCCTGAGAATTTTAGCTGCTTAACACAGAAGGTCTGTTATGCTAAGGTCAAGACCTTGATTGGGAAAATCTGGGACCACTGAATACAGAAATGGAGCATGTGGGGGCATGGCCTGAAAAATGTCTGCTTTTCTTTCTGCAGTTCTATAGGTTACATTTCTCCTATCGCCTTCACAACCCTTCACAAGTCGAGTTGTTAAGATTTTTATTTTAAAATAAAGACAAGCTCCCTAAACTTATTTGATTATATTCTTCTTTTTGATCTATTAGATTTTCTAGAATTGTGTGTGTTGGATAGGGGTGGTGGTGGGAAGAACAGATTAAGCTCATTGTTCTACTTTTGGGAAAAATTTATCTCTCACAGTGATCTTTCTGTCACCTAAAAGTAAGAGAATCACTGTCCCAAAGCAATGGTTCACTGAAGTTGCATAAAACAATCAGAAAACCTAGGACGAAAAGCAGCGTTCCTCCTGGGACTATAGTTGGACCGTGCATGTAGTCCTGATTCAGTCTGTGCCTTGGATGGGCACAAATGTTCTCTGATCCCATGCTGTGGAATACAGCTCTCTGTCCTTGGGGACCACCATAAACAACATCTCTAAGCCAAACTAAAGTGCATGTGAAATTCAGTCCATTTGCCCAACCCCAGAGGTAGCATAAAGAGAGACAGAACAAAGGTTAAAGCTAGACAAATCTAGGCAGAATAGTTTGCTATGAGACATTGGACTTGTTACTGATGAACTATCAATTTTAGTGTCTTTATTTGTAAAATGAGAATAACAGTGTTTACCTTGCAGGATTGAATAATTGAATATGAGACACATAGATGATATGCCAAGCACAGTGCATTGTATATAGATAAGAAATAAATATTATTAAAAATATAAGGGGTAGAGTACCAAGATAGCTGACTAGACATGAGTAGTATGTGCCTCTCCATGGAGAGGATCCAGAATAGAAAGCAGATACTTATGTTTCAAACAGATTCCCTAGGAGACAACACTAGGATTCACCAGAGAAGTGATGGAAAACACCAAAAGTAAGGAGAGGGTTCAAGGTGGATTGCCTGGCCAAGGAATGACTGAGAGCCAAGAAAAGCTCCTGAACACAGGGAAACAGAGAAAATCCCAGAGCTTCACACTCCGAAACGGGTTTTATAATCTTGGCTATGGTAGAACCTCGTGACTCCGTGGTCCTCAGGTTTAATGTAGCAGCTGCCTAGAGATTGCAGAGATGTTGCTCCAGAAAGGGAACCCACAGGGAATCCCACAGGCATCCAAACCTAGAGCAACTTCAACTAGGCGCCATTCTGAGAGTCTGCATACTGGAGACCTACAGATACAGCCGCCCAAGTTCTCCTATGCATACCTAGTACAATACCCACCACCCTACAACAGGCTGCTGTGAGACAGAGACACAAGTGGACCACACTCCCCACCGCTGTCTGCCCATGCTACTCATCTGGGAAGGTCCCCACCCTCCTTGTTTACAGGCCCAAGTCATGATTTTGAAAAGTTAAAGCTGGGCTGAGACCTGCCCTAAGGCTGAGTTTGGGCTGACAAGGCAGCAGCTGCTGCTTGATCAAGGAGGGAGAGGAAAATAAGGCTTTCCTAAGCATACCAAGAAAATACAATACCCACTGTTCTGCAATGGGCTGCTGCTATGAGACTTGAGCAGACTGCAGTCTTCACAATTTGTTGCCTACTGTGCTTGCCTGAAATGGACCCCACCCTCTCCAATCACAGGCCTGCAGTGGGTGCCATTTTGAGAGTTTAATGCTGGGCTGTGCCTTGCCTTGAGTTTGAGGTGACATGGCTGCAGCCTCCACCGGGCTGGAGAGGTAGAGGGGAGACCAAAGTCCCATAAGCACACTTACGGCAATACACACCACCCTACTATGCACAGCTGTGGAACTGGGGACTAGCCTGTCCAACACATTGCAGCTACCAGAAACACCAACACAAACCCTTTGAGTCCCAGTGGCCTGCTCCATCACTGTTACTGCCACCATTCACATCATGCCAGCTTCCCAGGGGCCTGAGAATCCACCCATACACTTAGCCTACTGCTCCCACTACTTGCTTCTGAGAAAGCCACCTGGAGGCCTGAGAATTGGCTCTCCAGGACCCACCAATGCTTGAGTGAGAGTAAGCTCATGTTTATTGCAGTGATATTCACAATAGCAAAGACATAGAATCAACCTCAGTGTCCATCAGCAGAGTACTGGATAAAGAAAATGTAGTATACATGCATAATGGAATACTATTCAGTGATGAAAAAGAATTAAATCATGTCTTCTGCAGCAACATAGTTGGAACTGGAGGCCATTATCTTAAGTGATGCAACTCAGACACAGAAAGAAAAATATTGCATCTTCTCACTTATAAATGAGAGCTAAAAAATGTGTACACATTGAAGCAGAGTATGTAATGATGGACAATGGAGACTCAGAGAGATGGGTGGTGGGAGGGGGAAATGATGGGAAGTTGTTTGGTGGGTATAATGTACATTGCTCCAGTGATGGATGCACTGAAGGCTCTGACTTCACCACAATGCAATATATCAAAGTAGCAAAATTGCACTTGTAAGCCATGAATATAAACAAATAAAAAATAAAGACTTCATATAACAATGATTTAAATGGGAAACCAAAAAATATAAGGGGTAGTCATATTCAAGAAAATAATAATAATAAGTAAGAGTTTGAAAGATGACTAAATATTATTGTGATGAGCAGTATACAATTCACATCAATCCCATCAGATAAGTGCTATTATTGCATCAATTTCATAGATTAGGAATTTAAGGCATGGAGAGGTTAAGGAGATTTCCTTGTATCCTATGACTAAGACTCAAATCCAGGTATTCTGCCTCCAGAGCTTGTGCTATTTAAATACCATGCCAGAGAATAATGTCTTCTTCTTTTACAAAAAAAGCAAAAAGGAATTAGGTTAGCTAAGGACCTGAAACACATAGAATGTTATTATTCCTGATCTTAAATTTAATGTTCAGTGGAAGCTCTTCCTTTGAAGTCCAAAGGTAATAATGAAATGCATTTTAGATATGGAATTGTAAGACCTGTGAACAGTTTCCAGTTTGGGCACTTACTGTAAATCACTTAACTTCTCTTAGTTTCTTTATAAATAAATAAGGGCAATTGCTATCTCACCTTGTTGAGAGGTATGAATGAGGAAATAGATGTGAAAGCACCTTATAAATGTCATTGCCTAACAAATGTTAGTTGCCATTAATAAATGAACATAATTTTACACTGAAGAATCTAAAATTGAAATAGGTATTAGAATGATTTTTCTCTTCACTTGGAAAATGCAGAAAATTATTTCATTGCACTTTAGTGTGCATAATACAACCAATTTAAAAATATTTTTTAATATCCTAAAATTTCTAGGACAATTTTAGAATTGCAAAATTCACGTGGATGAAAACAAAGAATGATGCCACACAGTAATGTCTTTTTATTTTTTATAGGACATTTCTTGAGAGGATGAAAAACAACAGGTATCCAATATTCTCAAGGATGTCATTATTGGGTTGCCTAGGTGACTCACCAGGATGTATTATCACATTATACCTCATATTCTTTTGGAGTAAGTCAAGATGGGCAAGATGTGAGACACAGAAGTTACGACTTCCAAAAAGAAACTTGCATCATTATCACTATAATCAAGAATGTGAACAGATTTTTTAATTCATTTATCCAGTAATGTTAGACATGTCCTGTCTATTGCACTATACAAGAAGAAGGAGGTATACCTAGAAATATTTAGTGTGGTTGAAAATATAGGACATATGCAAATGAAGTAAATACCATTATAAAAAGTTATATCATTAATTGACAAGGTGGTATAGCTAGTAAGTGCAAAGAAAGTTCACAGAAGGAAATAATCAATGTGAACAGAACAGTTGGGGAAATCTTACAGGGACAAGAACAAAGACTGGGGGTCAGGAATGTCTTTGGCTTTGGAGAACCTATGAGGAAGTTCTTGTGGCAGAAGCATGATGGATTAACTGTAAGCACTATCCAACCAAATGACTGAACAGGAGGAATAATGTTCAATGATAGAGAACTTTGAACATAGGCTGAGGGATTTAAATGCGTTCTGAGAGTAGTGGATGTTGAAGCGGCAGTAGTGTGGCGGAAAACAGATTCTCCATCCACTCAGAAAGCAGCCTTCAGTTTTCTGTGAGGTGAAGACCCTCAATTACAGAAGAGCTTACCTTTAAGTATCAGAATACAACCAACAGTGGCTTTAAACACATGGGCAAGTGTTTTTACTTACTTGTTTTACATCAACAAAAAGGCCACAAAGTAGGCAGTTGGTGCTGTTATGAGGGTACAATGATGCCACTAGGACTTGGCTCCTTCTGTCTTCCTGTTCCACTATGCCTACCATGAGGCTTTGGTCCTTATGGTCACAGGATGGTAGCCATATCTCCAGAGCAGGAAGAACACAAAAGGGCAAATGCAATGGGTTAAAACATAGGCAATGAGAATCTGCCACTTTGAAAAAATTTTCCTGGAAATCTTACATATTTAATCCTTGCCAGTCCTAATTGCAAGACACCACAAAGGGACAATCTTAACTGGACAAATTGCTGCTGCAAACAAAATTGGAGGATTGTAGGGAAGAGAAAAATGTATATGTTTGTCTTGTTGGATATTTGGATCAAGAGACACTTTTGAAGAGATGAAATGTTTTCTTAATATCTCTTTTTAAAATATTATATCTGTTTTATGTAGCAACACCTAGATAAATAAATGAAGGGAAGGCTGAGCAGGTTTTTCTCTAGTTCCATCAGTTGAATAGCTGATGGATATTCCTTCCAGATTCTGGTATTACATTGTCCATTGGTCTAACTTTTGTATTGTGTCTTTTTCTGGGTCTTCAAAACTACATTTTGGAAAAGTTTAGAAAATCTATGGTAAGAAATGCCAGCCAGATGGCATTTTAAACCAATATTTCATAATTTGTTAGGTCTTGATTTAATATGCTGATTTTCTCTTTGATCTAAATAGAGTGTTTTAAACTTCATTTGTGAGGCTTTGTTTTAATATGAGTTCTTATTTCTCATTTTATTGCCTCTTGGTCAATTCGTTTTAGTGGCTTTTTTCTGTCTCCTTGCACATATTTCTGAGCATGTTTTCTCTAGTTAAAAATGGTAAGCCTAGTTATTTTAAATATAAGATATAGATCATGATGATTCCCCTATCTGAAGTCTTTGTAGGTTTATTTTAGTTGTCCCTTATTTTATCTGGTTCTTATTTCTTATGTGCCTAGTTATATAATATATAATTATATAATTAGTTTTTAAAATAAATATCTTTAAAAGTGCAGGAATATATATCCCACCATAATATATGTGGCATAGTATATAATGATATATATACTGATAAATATACTATGTATTCATGTCATTTACTTCTATTACGCTCCAGGGCTCTACTGGTTTGGGGCCACCTTAATCCAAGTTCAAGCCTTGAGGTTTTCGGGGCCATTCAGGTGATATGTATCCAGGGCACAAGTCTACGTAAAAGCTGTTTTACTTTTAATTCACCCTTACTCTGAAGATGTAACCCCTTGGAAGTCTAGCTATAGACTTCCCACCTTGGGCTAGCTTTAGTTTTTGTACTCTTCCCCACAAATCTGTCAAAACTCTTTTCTTCTGGATTCGCAAATGCCCTTTCGACAAAAGTGGTTTAGAGAACTGGGCTTCCTCGTTTGACCTTCTGGATCAGGGCGAAACAATTCCTCATTATATTGTTAGATTTCTGATGCTTTTAAGATCAACTCATTATTTTTTTTTTCAGCTGTCTTCAGTGAGATGATTGGTCCAAATTACCTAGCCTACATTTATCAGAAGTTAAAGTATGATTTCTCTTTTATTAATCCTTCTTTTTCTTCCCTCCCTTGCTTCTTCCCTTCTTTTCTCCTTTCCTCTATCTCTTCCTTTTTTTTCCTTATTTCCTATTTTCAAAAAAATATTAAATAGACCACCTACAATTGCAGTCATTTCTTATGTTCATTGTTTATATTTATCTAATATATGTCTTCATAATTTCTTTTATTTTAATATATTTGTGATTTTATTTTTTTTTAATTTCAGCATATTATGGGGGTACAGATGTTTAGGTTACATATGTTGCCCTTGCCCCCCCCCAAGTCTGAGTTTCAAGCGTGTCCATCCCCTGGATGCTGCGCATCACACTCTTTGTGTACGCGTATACCCATCCCCTCCTCCCCGTCCCCCTGCCCGACATCCAATAGGTGTTATTCTTATATGTGCACTTATGTCTTGATCAGTTAATACCAATTTGATGGTGAGTACATGTGGTGCTTGTTTTTCCATCTTGGGATACTTCACTTAGTAGAATGTGTTCCAGCTCTATCCAGGAGAATTTAAGAGGTGCTATATCACCATTGTTTCTTAAAGCTGAATAGTACTCCATGGTATACATATACCACATTTTATTAATTCACTCATGTATTGATGGACACTTGGGTTGTTTCCACAACTTTGCAATTGTGAATTGTGCTGCTATAAACATTCGGGTGCAGGTGTCTTTTTTATAGAGTGACTTTTGTTCTTTTAGGTAGATGCCCAGTAATGGGATTGCTGGATCAAATGGTAGTTCTAGTTGTATCTCTTTAAGGTATCTCCGTATTGCTTTCCACAGAGGTTGCACTAGTTTGCAGTCCCACCAGCAGTGTATGAGTGTTCCTATCTCTCTGCATCCACGTCAACATTTATTGTTTTGGGACTTTTTGATTTTATGTTTAAAGTTGTAAGCAGCATATGGTATATTATTCTTTAACTCAATGTGGGTGTATTTTCCTTTAATATTCTTTTTCCTTTAAGAGGTTTATAATTTTATACTTAGTATGATAATCAACTTCTGCTGATTTGGGAGGCAGAGAGAGTCTTTTATTTCTTAGCTACGTGTCCTTGTACAAATTAATTAACCCACTTCCCTCTTATTTTCTTCATCTCATTAATAAGTATAACAAAATTATTTTCTTCTTAGGGTTTCTTTGAGGATTAAACAAAATAGTACATTTAAATATGTTAATCACAATGTTTGAAAATCAATATATAGAATGTTATCATTATCATTTTTATTAATTGTAAAGAAGACTAACCCCTTATATTTGTTATAACTCATATGTCTACTACTACAATTATTTTACACTTTTAAAAATATTATTTGATTTTTTTCTTTTAGGTCTTTTGTTTAATATACATACATACAGCAATTTATAGAAACAAATTCTGAGCTAAAGTTCACGAATTGTTTACATGTATAAAATACATAATTAAGTGTGTATATTAATTAGCCAATTAATTGAATTATAAATTCAATGATATGATTCTAAATTCAAAATGTATAAAAAAAAGTTACAGTGACACATTTTCTACCGTTGTTTCCTGGCCGCCTAATTCCTTTCCAAAGGTAAATAATGTTTTCATTTCTTGAGTATCATTAAACATATTATTTTATGCATTTTCAATTTTGTATATCTGTATATTACATATTTCCTTCTTTTCCTCCTTTTATACAATCACACTATAGACACTCTTCTGCATCATTTAACAATAACTATGTTAGAATTTATTCCATATTAACATAAAAGAACATCCTTGTATTATTTTTTATGAATTCTCATAATTCCATCATATGAATAGATCATAATTTATTTAACTATTTGCTTATGTAGTATAAGGTTGATTCCAACCTTTTGCTTGTGCAAACTATTTCAATAAATAACTTTGTACACCTGACAATTTTTATTAATGCAAACTTATATATAGGTAAAATTCCGGTGGAACTGGGAAACTACTGCATCAAAGAGTATGCACATTTGTAATTTTGATTAATATTCCGAAATTACCTTTCAGAGAGATTATATCAATCTAAGCTGTTACTAGGAACACGTATATAAGAACACCTTTTTCTCCACATTGTTTCCAACATAATAGTATCAAACATTTAATCTCTGCCAGTCTGAGGTGAAAACGGTATCTTAATATAGTTTTATTTATGTATTTATTTATTTTAAAGACAGGGTCTTGCTCTGTTGCCCAGGTTGGAGTGTGATGGCATAAACATAGCTGCAAGTTTGAATTCCTAAGCTCAAGTGAGTTGAATTCCTGGTGCACAGGCGCGCACCGCCACGCTTGGCTATTTTTCTTTTTTGGTTGAAGCAGGGTTGCCCAGGCTGGTCTCTAAGTTGTGGCCTCAAGCAATCCTCCTGTCTCAACCTCCCAAAGAGTTGAGATTATAGGCGTGAGCCATCACTCCTGCCTTGACTACAGTTTTATTTAAATTTATGTTTACTGATGTCAAAATCATGAATGAAATAATAACCTTTTTTTTATAGAGTGAATGTTAATATCCCCTCTCAAAGTTTACATGTTGAAACCTAATCTTCAATATGCTGGTATTAGGAGGTGTGGCCTTTGGGAGGCAATTAGATTATGAGGGTTGAATCTCATGAATGGGATTAGTGACCTTATAAAAGAGACCCCAGAAAGCTCCCTTCCCTTTCTGCCATGTGAGGACACAGCAAAAAGACAGTCAACTCTGAACCATTGCAGCAGGTGCTCACCAGACACCAAATCTGTTGGCATCTTGATCTTGGACTTCCAGCTTCCAGAACCATGAAAATAAATTTCTGTTGTTAATAAGCTCCCCAGTCGATGGTATTCTGTTACAGCATCCTGAATGGACTGTGACACCTTTGCTTCTCTCTTTATGCAAGCCAAAAATCAACTTTGTCACCCTACAGTTGAGATGATTAATTCAAATATTCCACTCTCACTTCTTCTCAATATGTCTTCTCTTTGAATTGAAAGGGGCCTACATGTCTTTGATCATTCTATTTTCTACTATCCATCAGTCCCTTCCTGTTCCTACTTTCCTCCCTATCTAACTCAGATCCTTCACACATTAATTGTCACTTATTCACCATGTTGTTCTTCTAACATATCCACATGGCAAAATCACAACCTCTGATGAAGCCACTGTCCACCTCCATGCGAGCACGTGGGCAGCTAGACATTGCTGTGGAAAATCACCCCACCAGGCAGACAATGTCACAGCATAAGACAAGCACCTCAGTTCTGTCTAGGCCCTCAGGCTGCCAACCAGTGTATTCAAGTTGCCCAATTCTTTCATTTTCAAACTTGCTATTTCAAATATTTTTCATTTTCCTCAGACCTTCAACACTCCTCACCAGTATTTCTCATTTTCTGAGAAGACTGCATCTTCTACCTTGTGGGGAAAAGGGAAACTTTCGTTCAGGAAGTCCCTCCATTTAACAGCATCAAGTCTATTCAGACCTCATATAGACTCTCTTCACTTCCATTGTAACAGGAAGGAAGGCGGTAATACTGATTTCTCTTATCTAAGACCTATTTCTTTACCTTTTCTTTTAATTACATGTATTTTTGCCCTGTCAAAGAACCCGCTTTACCGATTATATTTTCTGTCCTCTCAATGTCTCTTTCTATACTGGTCTTTTGCATCAACATTTAAACATGCATTAGTCACTCTTATTTCAAAACAAAAGAAATTCCTTCTCTGAACTCACCCATTCATCTCCAGTAGTTAAAACCTTGGAAAGATTACTTACTCATCTACACAGTTTCAATTCACTTTCTTCCCCACTCCCTCCTCAATCAACCCACTCCAATTTGACCTACTTCCCACTTCTTTGTGGGAACTTCTTTCCCAAGTTTGCAACAACCTCCCTGAGCTAATTGAAAGAATACTCTTTTTGTTTTCATCTCACTTAACTTCAACTTTATTTGACATTTTTGATCATTTCCTCCTTTTTGAAATTCTCCTTCTGATTTCTAAGACATCTACTCCCCTAGTATTCCTCTCTCCTTCCTGAACATTCTTTCTCAGTTCAACTTTTCCTCTCCACCTTCTCTGGTCATGCCTTAAGCATGTAGA
>RJWJ010049601.1:0-10198 GCA_004363605.1 Indri indri | reverse complement strand
CTGGGTTGCCCTCTCTCCAGATCCCTCTGCATGTCTCTCATGAATTTGTGTAATATAGCTGCTGCCTTGGCATCCACTTTTAGACCTTAAGTTGTCTGAAACCCAGTCATACCTTGACCCCATGGCCTAGTAAAGACTTCCCTTCCCCTCGTGGTCATTTGCAATACAGCCCACTTGTTTCTCATCTCACTGGCCAAAGACAACACATCCCACGGTGGCTGACCATGATGAAACCTAACAGTCAACATCAGGTCATGCGAATTTCCCCCTTCCAGCATGTTTTCTTTAAAATCACCAATCCACACCCCACCCCCACGGGAAAGCCCAAGGGATGACACCCCAGGGCCTTAATAAAGGCATAGGCCACGGGTTCCTGCCCTCGTGCTCACTCTCCCACCCACTGGCTAAGCTCCCTGCCCCCTCAGACTTCCCGTTGGCACCCCTAACCTCTGCCTCTGAGTAAGATGTTTCTTCTGTTTTATGCATCTTCGTTTCACCTTCTTGTTGTGTCTCACCTGACACACAGCTGTGAAAGATGATCACAGGAATTGGGTCGTTGTTGTCATATCCAACTAAACCAGAGTTGAGGGGCCAGGGGAAAAAGGCACTCATAGCATATACAGTGTTACTCTAGAAATATCATTCTCTGCAAGTCCAGCTGCTGAAACTGCCTGCTATAACCTGAAACCAGTTTTATCTGTAGCTACTGAGATAACTTCTGCAACTCAAGGACTAATTTTGCCCACCATTTTGCCCGCCGCTGTCACCCACCAGTCAGAGCTTGCCAACTCCCCAGAGCTTTACTAACACCAATGAACTTTCTCTCAGGACCACATGTAACATGCCTCTTTTTTTATAAAACCTCCAACCTTCTCTTTGTTCTTCAGGCATACCAAAGACCACCTGGTCTGCGTATATGCCCCAAAATGCAATTCTTTTTTTGCAAATAAAGCATTAAATTTAAAAATTCTTCTCTACATTTTTATTTTTACTTTGACATGCATAGTGTCTGAAGTGGGGTCAAAGCTGATTAACCTCACAGAGAATCACCAGCCTTTCTAACTGCATGCAGTGCCCATACGGGGACTCTTTGAGCCCCTTGCTCCTGCAGGTCACCCCCTCTCCCCTTAGACAGACTCCCGGATTTGGTTGAGTTCTGTTTTATTTGGGATTTGGTTGGGAGAAATCTTTCCCCCATGCTTGGGAGATCTCCTGCTAGGGAGGGTTAATTTCTTACTGTTAATCTCAGCTGTGAGGTTTGGACCTCCAGGTTAGGATAAGGGGATTTTCCCCTTCATTTGGGGAAGGCTTATCGTCCTTCCTGGTAAGTGTGTATTTTATTTTCTGTCAGTGCTGTGTGTTTTGTTTGTTTGAGACAGGGTCTCACTCTCTTGCCTGGGCAAGAGTGCAGTGGCATGATCATGTCTCACTGCAACCTCAAACTCCTGGGCTCAAGCCATCCTCCTGCCTCAGCCTCCCAAGTAGCTGGGACTACAGGTGCACGTCACCATGCCCAGCTAATTTTTCTTTCTTTCTTTCTTTCTTTTTTTTTTTTTTTTTTTTGTAGAGATGGGTCTCACTATTTTGCTCAGGTTGGTCTCAAACTCCTGGCCTCAAGCGATCCTCCCGCCTTGGACTCCCAAAGTCCTAGAATTGCAGGCATGAGCCACTGAATACCCCCGGCCAGTGCTAATGTTTTAATTTGGCTTTTGTACATTTGGCATTAAACCAGATCACAACGGGTTCTCAGAATTCAAAGGCATGCCAAAATAACCCTGCATCGGGGACTCCAGCTGGTTATATGCTTAAACGTTATGATTCATTATCACGTTTTTTTTAGTTTGATGGGCCAAATATACTAAAAATGACCTGGAATTATAATGGCCTTACCAGGGTTCCTTGACCTCTCTAAATTAGTTTATCTCGGGAATAAATTAGAAATCCGAGGCTCTTAAACCAAGCAATCTGAATGGAATGTATGCCATAATTGGTACCTTGAGGTTTCTAAATGCAATCAAAAATCAAAATTTGCCTTGGTGCAAAATACTATCTCTAAATTAATGGAGACAGACAGAAAAACTAAAAAAAAAAAAAAAAAAAAAAAAATGGCTTTAGAAGCCCCAAACCTGTCTCTCGAGTGCCATATACTGTCCTCTTTTCACTTTCCAAACTTCCTTTCTTTTCTGACAAATCTTTCTCTGATAACACCCCCCACTTTTGCTTCCCAAACTCAACCTATAAAAACTTGTTCCTTAAAATCAGGCCCTCTAACGCTCCTGAGGTCCCCCAGATTTCTTATGTTCCTTTGCACTAAGGCTGAACTCCAGGCTGTAGCCAAGGGATTTCCTAAAGTTACTGAAGACCCCCATTGTTTTGCGGATAACTTTGAGACTATAGCTCAGGTTTACCAGCCGGGCTTCTCCACACTTTACCAGCTTGTTCACATACTTATGGGAGAAGGCCAGGCCCAACACTGGATGCCAAAAGCAGACTGGATCAATCCCCAACAGGATTTAGCGAGACCTGTCCCCACTCCCCAGAATCGGGTCTACAATATTGGGAAGAGGCTCGGCTGCTTGCAAGAAATTTACACAGGGCCATCCTCGAAGCATTTCCTAAAACCATAGACTGGAATAAAATTCAAGCTTATACCCGAGAGCCCAACAAACCAGTCCATAATTAAAGCAGGCTCCAAATTATATTTAAAGAAAATTCTGGCCTTCCTAATGGATATTGGCTCCGCTAGAATCACCTTTAATTCTGTGTTTGTTTTTGGTCTCTTCCAAGAACTTTCTCAACTAGTAAAATGAGCCTGGCTAGAATGGGAGACCATACCAACTGCTGATCTCGTTAATCTGGCAAATCAATTGATTCATACCCTAGATAATACCAATAAAAAGAAGGCCACCAAAATTCTAAATCTCCAAAAGATGAGTGCTCCCAGGGAGAACAACTGGGGCCCTAAGTGGCACAACTTTAATCCACGTGGGCTCTCTCCTGGAAATTGTCACTAGTGTAAACAGCCAGGCCATTGGAAGAAGAACTGTGCTAAACTTAAACAAATTAGGCAGTCTCCTTCACGTAAACTTTAGTTTCTCCCTCCCAGTAAAGGGGCTCTGAGGATTTACAATCCTCTCTCTTAACCACCTTGGGGAGACTGCTCTTCAAATCAGCAGTGAGGTTCTAACTATTCTCATAACACAGGAGCGACCCTGTCGGTGTTCAACCCCACCAACCTCAACCAGCGCCTGCCTTGGAGTAATAAAAATTCAAGCCTTTCTGTCCCAGTCCACTACTTTCCACTTTGAACCTCTACAGGACACCCAACCTTTCTTGCTGGTAGAGTCCACTCCGGCTCATTTACTGGGATGAGATTATTTTGGAGAAATACCATGTTAGCATCTGCTTCTCCCAAGAGGGGGAAATAATTGCAGAGTTTGATGCCCCAGTAGTTCACTGGACTCCACCAATGACGTTCTGCTTATTTGTTATGTGGTCCCATGTGCCAAAGACATCTCTGCTGACATTCGAAATTCCTTATTGGAACAGATACTTGTCTCTTTATGGACCACATTGTTAACAGGTGTCAGGATTTATAGCACACCCAGATCAAAATCCAAATGGACCCCACCAAGCCCTTGCCTAACATTAAACAGTATCCCTTGAGCCAACCTGACTTATAAGGCACAAAGCCCATCATTGAAAATTAAAAGACTCAAGGCTTAAAAATTCTTTGTACCAGCCGTTTTAATACTCCCATTCTCCCAGGAAGAAAACCTAACAGTCATGGATAGAGATTTGTTCAGGATGTCTGTGTCATAAATAATATTTTTATACTTTGTCATCCCTGTTCCAAATCCATATACCTTGCTGACCTCAATACCAACTGAGAGTAAGTTTTTCACTGTAACTGACCTCTGTAGCATCCTAACTGCCTTCTTTAGCATCCCTATTGATCGAGACAGTCAATGCCTTCACGAGAGAAAAACTACAGTATACCAGGACCATTATGTCTCAAGACTATACTGAAAGTCCTTCCTATTTCCCCCAAATTCCAAAGGCTGATTTAGAAAATGCGGCTTTTCCCCCAAGTCTCGTCCTAACCACAACATGGAGATGACTGACCTCTTTGTTCTCCTGCACAGGCAACCTTTGACATTTATTAAAACTCCTAGCCACCAAGAGCCATAAGATTCCTAAAGAAAAACAACTAGTTAAGACCCAAGTTAAGTATCTGGGTAATCTGATTTCTGAAGCAGGACCACATTTGGACCCTGAACAAATACAAAGTGTCCTACAATTCTTTAAACCCCAAACTAAACAACTTTGAGGGTTTCTTGGACTCACTGGATACTGCTGTAACCAGATACCAAACTTCTCTTTGACTGCTCAACCCCTGCATGCCCTACTGAAAACCTCTAAACCTGATCCCATTATCTCAAAATTATTTTTGAGAAAAATCTGAAGATACTTCATTTATTAAATTCAAAGAAGGGCTTTTAAATGCCCTTGCCCTAGGATACCCCAATTATCAACTTCCTGTCTTCCTTTTTGCTTATGAACAGCAAGTAAATGCCTTGGGTGTCCCAACCCAGAAACATGGAGATCAGCACCACCCCATTGGATAGTAAAGCCAATGACTAGACTAGATTCAGTAGCTCAAGGGTCACCCCCTTCATTAAGAGCTATCCCTACTACTGCCCTATTAATTAAATCCACTGGAGAAATTGTCACATGATCTGCCTTAACCATTTTTTTTTTAAGAGACAGGGTCTTGTTGTGTCATCCAGGCTGGAGTACAGCGGTGCCATCATGGCTCACTGTAACCTTGAACTCCTGGGCTCAAGGAATCCTCCTGCCTTAGCCTCCCAAGTAGCTAGGACTACAGGTGTGTGCCACCACATCTGGCTAATTTTTTTTTTTTTCATAGAGACAGGGTCTCACTATGTTGCCCAGGCTGAACTCCTGGCTACAAGCCATCCTACCTCCTCAGCCTCCCAGAGTGATGGGATTACAGGCGTGATCCACCACACCTGGCCTCCATTAACCATTTCTGTTCCCCATGATGCTGAAGCTCTTCTAAATTCACATCATATTCAATGTCTCCATCAGTTGTCTCACATCTTACGAACTTTTACTGGCTGCGCCTCACATAACTCTCTCAATGTAAGCATCTCAACCCTGCTACCTTCTTACTCCTTCCTTCTGTAGAGACCCCCCATGACTGTTTGACATATAAAGACTTGAAAAGACTTCCAAGAAACTCCACTAGATAATGCTGAGCTGTCGTGGTTAACAGATGGATCATATTTTTTAAATGACAATGGTAGATTCTGTGCAAGATATGCAGTTACCACTTCCTTTGAAGTCACTGAGGCTACTTCCACCCAACAGGCTGGACTTAATGCTCTTCCTTGGGCTTGCCTCCCTATTAGAGGAAAATCTGCTAATATATATATGGATAGCAGATAATGCCTTTGGGGTCGATCATGATTTTGGAATGCTATGGAAGCAACGGGGTTTCCTCACTTCCAAATTAAAAATGGAGTCTATGTACAGGACTTCCTGGATGCCACCCAGCTACCAGCAAGCTGCCTTGGCTATAATCAAAATTCCCAGACATCCAAAGTTAGACTGTATGGAAGCTAGAGGAAAACACCGTGCTGGAAGAAATGCTGCTATTAAAGGTCCATTTAATCAAATCTCTGTTGTGGCCCCACTAAAATAGCCTTCAAAAGATGATCGAAAAATAATTGCCAAAGATGTACAAAATTGGACACCGGAAGCCGAAAAACAAAATTGGAATGATCACGGCTGCTGGTTTGATGATTAAAAAAAAAAAGAAAAAACTGTGGTTTGGACCTGATAACAAACCAGTTCTCTCAAATTCAGTGTTAATTACAGTACATAATTTGATTCACTGAGCCACTAACAAATTAATTTCTTCTATGAAACAATATTGGCGGGGCGACATTTTAAAAAGCTGCAAAAAATGCCTTAGTGGCTTGGACCACCTGCTCTAAATTTAATCCAGGAAAACCTGTACATACTGATCCTGGACATTTTAATTTATCTAATGTGCCTTTCAAGGTTTGGCAAGTGGGTTTCATCTAACTACCCGCTTCCCATGGGTATACATAGGTACTAGTACAGTTTGCATGTTCTCCTAGTGGGCTTTTCTCTGTAGACAAGCCACTGCCTCAGCTGTGGCCAAGATAAATTATTCCCACCTGGGGGACACCTCTTGCACTGCGTAGTGATCAGGGAACCGATTTTACTGGGCATGCAATAAAACAAGTGTGTTCAGTTTGGCCAATTTAATAGCATTTCCATCCCCAATCTTCTGGTTTAAGTATTAATAGAATGAACAAATGAAACTATAAAAAAAAAAACAGTTGGCAAAATTTATGGAAAATCTACACCTTCCTTGACCTAAAGTTCTTCCTTTGTGTTATTACATCTAAGGGCCTTTCCCTTTGGAGCTCATAAACTTTCACCTTTTGGAATAGTCACAGGCGGTCCTATGCACTTGGCTCCCTCTGCTTGACGTTCCACCAATAAAAGGAGACATACTCCAATATCCTAAGGGTTTTAATAAAGCAATGAATAAAAATCATACTTTGGTAGAACAATCTTTCCACAGCATGCTTCCAGGAGACAAAGACCAAAAACACCACGATCTGCAGCCTGGTGACTTTGTCTACTGGAAATGACACCTACATAAGAATTCTTTCCAGGGGGCTAGGTGCAGTGGTTCACACCTAAAATCCCAGCATTCGAGGCTGCAGTGGAAGGATCGCTGAGCCCAGGAGTTCAAGACCAGCCTGGGCAACATAGGAAGAACTCGTCTCTACAAAAAAATAGAAAAATTAGCCGGGCGTCATGGCGTGTGCCTGTAGTCCCAGCCACTTGGGAGGCTGAGGCGGGAGGATCGTTTGAGCCTGGGAGTTGGAGGTTGCAGTGAGCTGTGATCATGCCCCTGCACTCCAGGCTGGGCAATAAAACAAGACTCTGTCTCAAAAAAAAAAAAAAAAAAAAAAGAAAGAAGAAATCTCTGCAGCCTCTCTGGAAAGGTCCATATCAAATCTTTCTCCCTAATCCCTGTGCCACCAAACTAAAGGGCATTGACTCCTGCATCCACAACTCTCATTTAAGAAAGACTCTTACTCCTGACTGGAGCAGCACCCCAACTGGAGATTTAAAGCTAAAACTCATCCAGAGATGAAACAGACCACATCCGTATCACACTGCTATCCCGAGATGCCCGAACAAGGCCAATACACTCTTTTCCTTTCATTCTTGGTCTCTTCATCTATGCCTATATTTTCCTGGAAAGATAATGTCCTAGTTTGCATCGCCCAGCCCATTGCCAAAGGGAGAAATATAACCGACTGTTGGATTTGCCACCAAAAACGCCAACCTATTCACGAGGCAAGTAAACCTTTAATCTGCCCCATGACAGGTTTCACTCATGGTTCTAATGTAACCATTTGTTCAAAATGTCCATCTAATCCTTTCCACAAAATCAAACCTTCAGACCCACATGTCCAGATTCCCTGTTTTACCCCAGCAGTGCCTATGGTCTACGGAAAAGACTTTCAAATTAGATTTAAAATTTGTAAAAAATATAACTTGACTAATTGCAGAAATGTCTATGATCCTAATCCTTTTTTTTTTTTTTTTCTTTGAGACAGAGTCTCACTGTGTTGCCCGGGCTAGAGTGCGTGGCGTCATCCTAGGTCACAGCAACCTCAAACTCCTGGGCTCAAGCGATCCTCCTGCCTCAGCCTCCCAAGTAGCTGGGACTACAGGCATGTGCCCATGCCCGGCTAATTTTTTCTATATATTTTTAGTTGTCCAATTAATTTCTTTCTATTTTTAGTAGAGACGGGGTCTCGCTCTTGCTCAGACTGGTTTCTGAACTCCAGAGCTCAAACGATCCGCCCGCCTTGGCCTCCCAGAGAGCTAGGATTACAGGCGTGAGCCACCGCGCCGGGCTGATCCTAATCCTTTAATTGTTGGTGGCCTCCAACAATGTAATAATTAGATAATAGAACCTTGGATAAAAACTGCTGATACCTCCCTACAAATAACTATTAGTATACAAGGTACCCCTCATGGAATTACAGTTGTGCCCCACCAGGATATATTTTTATTTGTGAGGGATTTCATAATGCCTCAATAAATGGAAAATAAAAAGCCAACGTGGTTTGGGATATTTCCGAATTCAATTTAAGTTAGCAAAATCTGAACAGTAGTTGATACCTATTAACTTGCGTCATCATGCTAAGAGAGAAACCACACCAAGAGTCAATGTTTAGCCAGATGAGCCTCCGTTGTCAGAGCTGTAATCCCTTGGATCAGAGTTAGTCACTTAGAAACAATAGTTAAAAATTTATCCGTAATGATCGGATCTATAGATAACTCAACAGCTAAAGGCCATTGGGGCTCAACAAACTTCCACGGATTCTCTTGCTAGGGAAGTGTCAGATAACAGAATTGCTCTGGGTTACCTGGTAGCTGAACAAGGTGGTGTTTGTGCAATAGCTAACACTACCTGCTACACGTGGGTAAATCCCTCTGAGGAATTGGAAACACAATTACGTAAGATAAAAAAACAAGCTACCTGGCTTGAACAAATCTCACCAGATATGTCTGGACTTTTCAACCTGCTTAGTTTGTTACCTTCAAAACTAGGTTCATGGTTTAGAACTATTACTCAAATAGACTTATTATATTGTTGCTGATTATTTTTTGTATCATGATTTCTAAGCTTTGTTCTTATTGCCTGTCTAATCTTTGCAAAGCCGACTCTTCCAACAGGATAATGTTAGCTCAACACCTTGAGATCAGTGCTGATGCCCATGGAACTGAGAAGACGGGGCTTGTTGCTGGACTCCTAGCAGACCTGCCCTGAGGAAATTTTTCCTCCTGGGCTCCTTGTTACTCAAATGTGGCCCAGGACCCTGACATAGACCCCCATACTTCCCCCCCGCCGATGTGGGACAGCCAGTCCAGGTCTATCCCGGCCCCAAGGAGCAGTTAAGCCTAACTGCAAAATGTTTGCTCAGCAATGCTCTCGGAGGAAGGTCTTGATCAAAAGGGGGAAATGGGAAAGTTGACCGTGTGAATTGGGTCATTCTTGTCATACCCAACTAGATCAGAGTTGAGAGGCTGGGGGGAAAGTCACTTAGATACATAACATTGCTCTAGAAATGTAATTCTTGGCAATTCCGGCTGCTGAAACTGCCTGCTGTAACCTGAAACCAGTTTTATCTGTAGCTACTGAGATAACATCAAGTGACTCTGGGACTAATTTTGCCCACCTGCTGTCACCCACCAGCCGGAGCTTGCCAACTCCCCAGAGCTGTGCTAATACCAACGAACTTTCTCTCAGGACCCCATGGAACATTCCTCTTTTTTTCATAAAAACTCCAACCTTCTCTTTGTTCTTTGGACATACCAAAGACCGTGTGGTCTGCATGTATGCCCTGAATTATAATTCTTTCTTCCCAAATAAAAGGTTAAATTTGGAGATCCATCTCTACACTTTTATTTTGACCTTGACACACCTGCACCTACCTTTCCCCTGGTGAGAGCTCTCCTAGAGAATGGCTATCTTGGCTTATGACCACTTATGACCACTCTCAAGAGACAGATCAAATTAAAAAGTAACCATAACAGCCAGGTGTGGTGGCTCGCGCCTGTAATCCCAGTGACTCAGAAGGCTGAGGTGGGAGGATCACCTGAGGCCAGGAGTTCCAGGCTTCAGTGAGCTGTGATTGTGCCACTGCACTCCAGCCTGGGTGACAGAGCAAAACTCCTTCTCTTTAAAAAAAAGAAAACAAAAAAACATAACAATAGAAATCGCAACAATGCTCAAAGTGTCTGAGGCATCACTACTAATGGTACTGAGTGTGTAACAATACGCCAGGCTAAGTGCTTTATTTTAGTTAACGTTTATTCATCACTGTGAGGTACTCCTGGCTCAGAACAGCCTGGAAAAGATTTTCTTACTATTTATATTTGGTGCTGACAGGATGATTAACTTGCCCGAGGCTACCAGCTAGGGAATGGGGTGTTAGGAATGGAACTGAGGTCTTCTGGTCCTAGAGTTCAAACTCTTAAATAACATTTCTTGGTACTTACCACGCACCAGGCACCGTGATCAACAATACAGGGCAGTGATTAAGAACTA
>RJWJ010049600.1:0-10002 GCA_004363605.1 Indri indri | reverse complement strand
GTATATTTTTTCTTCTAATAGTTTTATAGTTTTAGCTCTTATATTAAGGTTATTGATTCATTACAAGTTGATTTTTATCTGTGGAGTGAGATTAGGGAAAAACTTTATTCTTTTGCATACAGATATCCAGTTGTCCCAGAATCATTTGTTGAAGATACTATTTTTTCCCATTGAATGATCTTAGCATCTGTCAAAAATCAGTTGGTCATAGATATTTGGGTTTATTTCTGGATTCTCAGTTCTATTCCACTGGTCTCTAAATCTGTCCTTATGCCAGTACCACACTGTTTTGATTACTGTAGTTTTTATAATAAGTTTTGAAATAGGGAAGTGTGAATCCTCCTGTTTCGTATTTCTTTTTCAATATTGTTTTGACCATTCATGGTCCCTTGCTGGTTCCATATGACTTCGAGAATCAGCTTTTCCATTTCCAGGAAGAAGACCATTGGAATTTTGATAGAGATTGCAATGAATCTGTAGATCACTTTAGGGATAAGTGCCATCTTAACTTTATATTACGTCTTTCAATCCATAAACATGGGATTTTTCCATTTATTTAAGTCTTTAATTTCTTTCAGTAATGTTTTGTGGTTTCAGTGAACAAATCTTTCACCTCCTTGGTTTCATTTATTCATAGGTATTTTATTCTTTCAGATGCTGTTATAGATGGAATTGTTTCTTAATTTCCTTTTTGGATTTCTTATTATTGGAACTAGGGTTTTTAAAATTAAACTCTTAATTTTTAGATAATTATGGATTAACATGCAGTTTTAAGAAATGATACAGAGCGATCCCTTGGATGTTTTACCCAGTCTTCCTATTAGGAACTCTTGCAGAACCCTAGTATAATGTTACAGCCGGGATATTGACATTATTACAATCCAAATACAGAACATTTCCATCATCACAAGGATCCCTCATGTTGCTTTTTTATAAGTACACCTACTTCCCTCCCACTTCCCTTTATAGTTACACCTACTTCCCCTCCTTAACCCATAACAATCACTAATCTGTTCTCCATTTCTATAATTTTGCCACTTCAAGAATGTTCTATAAATGGAATCATTCTGTGTGTAACCTTTTGGGATAGGCTTTTTTCACTCAGCATAATTCTCTGCAATTCATCCAGGTTGTTGTGTATATCAATAGTTTTTTCATTTTTATTGTTGAGTATTATTTCATGATATAGATGTACAATTTGTTTAACCATTCTTCAGTTTAAGGATATTTTAAGGAGTTGCTTCTAGTTTTGTGGTTATTATGAATAAGCGGTTATAAACATTCATGTACAGATTTTTGTGTGAGTTTTCATTTCCCTCAGATAAATACTCAGGAGTGCAATAATTGGATCATGTGGTAGTTGCATGTTTAGATTTTTTTTAGAAACTGCCAATTATATTCCAGTGGCTGTGCCATTTTACATTCCCAACAGCAACGTATGAATGATTGAGTTCCTCCACATCCTCTCCAGCATTTGGTGTTGTCACCATTTTTATTTTAGTCATTTCGATGTCTGGTAATATCTCATTGTAATGTTGTGATGTTGATTTGCATTTCCCTAACAGCTAATGATGTTGCACATATTTTTGTGTGCTTATTTGCCATCTATATATAGTGAAATATAATGTCCTCTTCTTGTCTTTTGCTCATTTTCTAAATGGATTGTTGGCTATTGACTTCTTTACTGTTGAGTTTTGCGATTTCTTTATATATTCTATATCTTAATCCTTTGTCAGATATGTGGGTTATAAATATTTTCTCTAACTCTGTAGCTTGTCTTTTCATCCTCTTAACAGGGTCTTTTACAAATGAAAATATTTTGTGTATGTATGTATGTATCTGAGACAGGGTCTTGCTCTGTTGTCCCAACTGGAAGACTGGAGTGCAGCAGCGCAATCATAGCTCACTGTAACCTTGAACTCCTGGGCTCAAGTGATCCTCCTGCCTTGGTCTCCCAAAGTGCTGGGGTTGTAGGCCTGAGCCACTGCACCCAGCCTAATTTTAATGAAAATTTATCAATTTTTCCTCTCATGGATTATGCTTTTCAAGTCAAATCTCTTTTTAGCCCTAGATCCTAAAGATTTTCTTCTATGATTTTTTCTTTTCTGTCCTTTTCTTTCTTTTTTAGTTCATGTCTTTTATTAACTCATATACAATTACTTGTCTTCTGGTTTATTGAAGCAGTAAATTAGACAACATTTGCCACAATAATGTCTATCAAAGTGGCTGGCCATAAAAATTCCAGCACCACATTCATCTGAAGGACACTCCCAGTGAAGGCAACTAATTTTGCCATTCTCATCCACCTTACAGTATTTCAAGACAGCCGTCTTAACCTTCTTTCTCTTATGCTTATTCTTCTTGGGAGTAGTATAAGACTTCGTTTCCTTAGCACCAACACAAAGTCTCAACACAATGTGAAGAGTGCACTCCTTTTGAATGTTGCAGTCACAGTACATCCATCTTTCAGTTGCTTGCCCGCAAAAATTAGTCTTTGCTGATCAGGAGGAATTCCTTCCTTATCCTGGATCTTAGCCTTTACATTTTCTATTATATCCAAGGGTTCAACCTTGAGAGTGATGGTCTTCCCCGGTGGCAGTTTCACCGCAGGTGGTGGGTCAGAAAAAGCTCTTTTCTTTTCTCTCTCTTTTTGTTTTTGAGACAGGGTCTTGTTCTGTCACCCAGGCTGCAGTACAGTGGCTTCACCGTAGCTCACTGCAACCTCAAACTCTTGTACTCAGGTGATCCTTCTGCCTCAGCCTCTTGAGTAGCTGAGACTACAGGTGTGCACCACCATGCCTGGCTAATTTTTAAATTTTTTTGTAGAAACAGGGTCTTGCTATGTGGCTTAGGCTGGTCTCAAACAATCGTCCCACCTCAGCCTTCCAAAGTGCTAGAATCACAGGCATGTACCACATCACCCAGGTCCATATATATTTTAGAACTATCTTGTCTGTGTGTATAAAAACTTTGCTGGGCCTGTATATCACATTGAGGAGAATTGACATCTTCATATCTTCATTATGTTGAGTCTTCCAATCCATGGATACAGTATTTCTTGCCATCTATTTAGATCTTTGGTTTCTTTCATCAGCATTTTTAGTTTGAAATATATAAGTCTTGTACTTATTTTTTTTTTTAGAATTACATCTATATATTTTATTTTTTAGGCAATAATAAATGGTATTATATTTTTTAATTTTGGTGTCCATATGTTTGTTCCTAGTATATAGAAATATAGTATCTTTTTTCTTTCCTTTTTTTTTCTTCTTTTTGAGACACAGTCTTGCTCTGTTGCCCAAGCTGTGGAATACAGTTGCACAATCATAGCTCACTGCAGCCTCAAACTCAGCTCAAGCGATCCTTCCACCTTGGCCTCCCAAAGTGCTGGGATTACAGGCATGAGCCACTGCATCTGACCTCAATCATTTTAAATTCTTTGAGGTTTGTTTTATGGGCCAGGAAATGGTCTATCTTCATATATGTTCAGTGGGCACTTGAGAAGAATATATATTCTGCTATTGTGTGTGGAGTGTTCTATTAAGTGTCAATCAGATATTGTTAGTTGGTAGGGTCATTGATCTCTTCTACATCTTTGCTGATTTTCTGTCTAGTTGTTCTATCGATTATTGAGACAGTGTTGTTGAAGTCTCCGACTATCATCGAGGATTTGTCTGTTTCTCATTTCAGTTCTATTAGTTTTTGCTTCATATATTTTATAGCTATGTTTGTTGTGTATACATTTGTTGTTACACCTGTGTTGCATACATGTCTTCTTAGTGAATTTACCTTTTTATCATTAAATAATATCCCTCTGTCTCTGATAATTTTCTTTGCTCTGAAGTCTATTGTATCTGATATTAATACATTCAGTCCTGCTTTTATTCATGTTTTCAAGATGTATCTGGTTTTCATCCTTTTGCTTTTAGCCTGCCTTTATTGTTATATTTGTTATATGTATATTTTTGTTAGAGGGCATGTATTTGGATCATGTTTTTAAATCTATTCTTCCAATCTCTCTTAATTGGTGTATTTAGACCATTTACATTAATGTAATTAATATGTTAGGGCTTAGGTCTACCATTTTATTTTTTGTTTTTTTGTGTGTTTTCTCTGTTTCTTTTTTTCTGCTTTCCTTTGTGTTATTTGAACATTTTTTAGAATTTCATTTTTATTTTTAACATGATTTTGAGTATATCCGTTTTTATAGCTATTTTAGTTATTGCTCTAGATATCGTACATTATATATGCATAACTTATTTATGTCTTCTGGTATTGTCATTTTACCAGTTCAAGTAAAGTATAGGCATCTTACTTCCCTTTCCCTTTCCCTCTTTATAATAATGTTTAATATTTTCTATACATACAACTAGAACCACATTAGATGGATGAAAGTATAGGTACTCGACTTGGCCTTTACTGGCATGGTGGGGATGGGGCCACAGTTTTTTTCTGTGGTGTTTGAGTGAAGTAGAGCAGCTGTTGTCTAAATGTTTTCTTTCTTGCTAGGCTCCCCCTTTCTTAATCCTTTGACTAGAGAATAGGCTTTTACTGGAAATTTTTTTTGTCTGTACCGGTTGTTTGTTTCCAGATTACTGGCTTTTTCAGCTGCACATATGAGATACATGAGGCCCAGGAACTCACCACCATATTGTTCCTTGGGTCCCAAAGTTCCTAGTTGGTCTGCCTTCTCTTTACCTTAGAGAGTCATATGTTTGTATTATATATAATGTACAGGGTTTTTTTTTTTTCTTTTTTAGTGTTTCTAGTGGGAGGAATAGGGAAAAATGTGTTTGCTCCATCTTCTCAGAGGCAAAAGTCTGCTATGGTTTTATTAGGGACTCTAATTTGGTATTTTTCCATGAAGTCTGGCTGAATTGCAAAACTGTCATGTATGTGCACATCAAATGGTGGTTGTTCTCATTTTACGAAAACAGTTTGTTACCTGAAATTTATAATTTAAAAACTGATCTTGATTTATTATTATATATTATTTTCTCATTATCAGTTTAATGCCCTACAATGTGTAATGATGTATATATGCATCAATCATTTTCTAAAATTAGCCTTTTCACTAATTGATCACAACCAGTTACAAATTCCTTTGTTTCTTCTCCACTCTCACTGCTTCACTCGACCAGCCTTAAAATAAATAAATAAATAAAATTAGACTTTTTAAGGCACATTTGCATTGTGGTTCACACATGAACCAAATGCATATATTGCTTACCATATATACAAAAATCTCCCCTAAATATGCTTGTACAATGGTATTTTGTTGTTTACACTGAATGGTTTTTCTGCTTAGAGATTAGGAAGAATCTACATACTCTCACTGTACACCCTTGGTTGACTGCAATCAGAAAAGTTTGAGAACTGCTGAGAAAGCTCATTATGCCTTGACAGTGGGCAAGCAGTCCACAAAATTGGGTGATCTAAAGCTCTGGGATTGGTTTTTTTGGTTTTATTATTTTAAATTGACACACAATAATTGTACACTTATGGGGTAGAGTGTGATATTTCAGTATATGTATACAGTGTGTATGATCCAGTCAGGTTAATTAGCATATTCACCACCTCAAACATTTATCATTTCTTTGTGTTGAGAACACTCAAAGTCTGTCTCCTTCTAGCTATTTGAAAATATACAATAAATTGTTGTTAATTATAGTCACCCTATAGTGAACACTACGTAGAACACTAGAACTTATTTCTCCTATCTAGCTGTAATTTTGTATCCATTAACCATCCTCTATTTCCCTTCCACTACCCTTCCCGACTTCTAGTAACTACTATTCTGCTCTCTACTTCTATGAGATAAACGTTTTTGGCTCTTGGGTGTAAAGCTCTTGGGTTTTGAAAAAAATTTAATATGCTTTATTTTTTAGAACAACTTTAAATTTGTATAAAAATTGAGCAGATAATACAGAGAGTTCCCATATTACTAAAAATATGTACAGAGTTTCTGGTATTTTAACATCTTGGATTAATGTGGTACATCTGTTACAAATAATGAACCAAAATTGCTACATTATTATTAACTAATGTACATAGTTTACATTATGTTGTACAGTTCCATGGGCTTTGTCAAGTACATAATGTCACACATCCACCAATATAGTATCATATAGAATAGTTTCACTGGCCTAAAAGTCCCCTGTGTTCCACCTGTTTATCCTTTCCTTCTCCTTGAACCTCTGGCAACCCCTGATCATTTTATGGTCTCTATAGCTTTGCCTCTTCCAGAATATTACATAGTTGGAATCATACAATATATAGGCTTTTCAGACCTGCTTCTTTCACTTAGCAATATACATTTAAGGTTCCTCCCTGCCTCTTTGTGGCTTCATGGTTCATTTCTTTTTATCACTGAATAATGTTCCATTGTATGGATGTACTACAGTTTAGTTATCTGTTCACCAATGAAGATATCTCAGGTGCTTCCAGTGTTTGGTTATAATGAATAAAGCTGCTATAAACATTTGTGTATAGGTTTTTTGTGTGTATGTAACTCATTTGGGTAAATATCAACGAGTGTGATTACTGGATCATGTAGTAAGAGTATATTTAATTTTGTAAGAAACACCAAACTGTCCTCCAGGTGGCTGTACCATTTTGCATTCTTGCCAGCAATAAGTGAGAGTTCCTGTTGCTGCATATCCTTGCCAGTATTTGGTGTTGTCAGTGTTTTGGATTTTAGCCATTCTAATAGGTGTGTAGTGGTATCTCCTTGTTGTTTTAATTTGTAATTCCAATAATATACGATGTTAAGCATCTTTTAATATGATTATTTGCCATCTGTATTTTCTTTCATGAGGTGTCTGTTCAGCTCTTTTGTCTATTTTTGAATTTAGTCATTTGTTTTCTTATTTGTAGAGTTGTAAGAGTTCTTTGTATATTTTAGATACACATCCTTTCCGAGAAAGAGATTTTGCAGAATTTTCTGCCAGTCCGTGGCTTTTTATTTTCTTAACAATGTGTTTTGAAGAGTAGAAGCTTTTTTTTTTTTTTTTTAAATTAAAGAGATGGGTCTTGCTCTGTTGCCCAAGCTGGTCTCAAATTCCTGGCCTCAAAAGTGATCCTTCTGCCTAGGCCTTACAAAGTACTGAGATTATAGGCATGAGCCACCATGCCTGGCCTGTTTCTTCTCTGTTTCTTAGTCTGGGTAGAGGTTTATCTACTTTATTGATCTTTTCAAAGAAACAGTTTTGGGTTTGTTGAATATTTCTATGTTGTCAGTTTCATTTCATTGTTTTCTGCTCTATTATTTCTTTTCTTCCACTAGCTCTAGGCTTACATTGTTCTTCTTTCTCCAGTTTCCTAAGGAAAGCTTGGAATATTAATTTTAGATCTTCTTTACTTATATATGCATTCAATGCTATAAATTTGTGGGATTTCACAGCATCCCACCTTTGATAAGCTGTATTTTAATTTTCATTTGGTTTAAAATATCTTAAAATTTCTCCTGTTGAGACTTCTTATTTGATCCACATATTATCTAGAAGTGTGTTGTTCAATCTGCAAGTACTTAGGGACTTTCCAGCTATCTTTCTGTTATTGGTTTCTAGACTAATTCTGTCATGGTTCGAGAGCATGTTTGTATGATTTCTATTATTTTAAATGTTAATTAAACATTTCTTTGTTAATTTGTGTTTTATGGCCCAGAATGAGGTCTATCTTAGTGAATGTTCCATGCAACCTTGAGAAGAATGTATATTGTGCTGCTGTTGAACAGAGTATTTTAAAATTATCAGAGTATTTTAAACAAATCAACTTGATGGTATGGTTTAGATCAACTATGACCTTATTGATTTTCTGCCTACTGGATCTGTCAGTTACTTATAGAGAGGTGTTGAAGTCTCCAACTATAATATTAGATTCAACTATTTTTCCTTGTAGTTCTTTCAGTTTTTGTTTTGAGACAGAGTCTCACTCTGTCACCCTGGCTAGATTGCAGTGGTGTCATCATGGCTCACTGCGACCTCAAATTCCTGGGCTCAAGCCATCCTGCCTCAGCCTCCCGAATTGCTGGGACACAGGTGCGTACCACCACCCCTGGCTGATTTTTTCTGTTTTTTGCAGAGACAAGGTCTGGCCCTTGCTCAGGCTGGTCTGGAACCCCTGGCCTCAAGCCATCCTCCTCCCTCAGCCTTCCAGAGTGCTAGGATCACAGGCATGAGCTACCGCGACTGGCCCCTCTTTCAGTTTTGCTTGTGTATTTTGACACTGTTTCTAGATGTATACACATTAAGGATTATGTCTTCTTTAAAAACTGACCCTTTTATTTAAGTAATGCCCTTTTTAACCTCACTAATTTTCCATATTCTGAAGTCTTCTTAGTTTGCTTTTCCTGAGGTTGATGTAGCTACTGCAGCTTTCTTTTGATTAGTGTTAGCATAGTATGTCTTTCTCCAACCTTTTACTTTTTTTTAAAGACAAGGTCTCACTCACTCTGTCACCCAGGCTGGAGTGCAGTGGCCCAACCACAGCTCACTGTGACCTGAAATTTCTGGGCTCAAGCGATCCTCCAGCCTCAGCCACCCCAGTAGCTGGGACTACAGGCGTAAGCCACTTCGTCCAGACTGCTTCAGCGTTATTTTTAAAGTTCTTTTTCCTTCTCACATATTCCTTGACTGCAGGGTAACTGAATTTTCCTTATCATTATAATTCCCAGTAACTGTCTATGGGGTCCCACCCATGGGATATGGCACCCTGCCTCCAGGCTACGGAGCCCCACCTGTGGGAAATGAAGGCCCACCTATGCGATATGGAGCCCTGCCTCCAGGCTACGGAGCCCCACCTATGGGAAATGGAGGCCCACCTATGGGATATGGAGCCCCACCTCCAGGCTACGGAGCCCCACCTATGGGAAATGAAGGCCCATCTGGGGGTTATGGAGCCCCGCCTCCATGGTATGGAGCCCCGCCTATGGGACATGAAGGCCTGCCTGTGGGATATGGAGCCCCGCCTGCTGGATCTGTAGCTGCCCAGACTACTGAAAATGAGGCGTCTCTTCCTTCTACCTCATCTTCTCAGGCCCATTCTCCACCTTCTAAGATGTAAAACTTGAAGACTCACCAAGCAAAGAGGCATCCTAAACTTGAAGTCAGGATAAGAAGGACTCAGGTATGTGATCACAGGCCTGTCATAGGTAGTTTGTTCCACCCCTTGGAAGGGCAATCTTAGGAGGAAGGTAAAGCTTTAATTCTGTGAGTAGATTTTTGTTATTTTTGTTTTTAAGAGATAGGGTCTTGCACTGGCGCCCAGGCTGGAGTGCAGTGGTGTGATCATAGCTCACTGCAACCTCCACCTCCTGGGCTCAAGTGATCCTCCTCCCTCAGCCTCCCTAGCAGCTAGGACTACAGTTACATGCCGGTATGCCCAGCTAATTTTTAAGTTTTTTTGTGGAGATGTTTTGCAGGCTTATCTTGAACTCCCGGCCTCAGGCAATCCTCCTGCCTCGGCCTCCCAATGTGCCTAGATTTTAGAAGCAGAGTAAACGCTTGACTAGCCAGGCTAAAAGGAAGAGTATCATTGTAGGGCTGAGTCCCAAATAATTTTGTTGACACGGGGCAGCATTTTTAAACAACCGTCTTGAATGTGAGTGTGGAAAAAGTTTCCTGCCTTTCTTCCTATCCCCATTCAAGGAACATTTATTATGCTGTTTGCTAGGCACTAAGATGTGTGCTAAAAATACCATGTTGAACACTTAGCTGTTTTTCACAACATTTATGTCAGTGAAAGGATGGAACAACCTAAATTTCCAATACTGAGAATTTTATAAATTATGGTACATCCATACAATGGAGTATTATGCAGCTGTTGAAGCCTTCTTTGAGAAGGCCAAAAACAATGAAGCAAGAAAGGAAGAGGTTGATAAATTTGACTATCAAAAATTTGAAACTTCTGTATGACAAAAGTTAAAACATAGGCAACAGACTAAAAGAAAGTAATTTCCAACATCCATAATAATTTATAGTTAGAATATATGGGTAACTACAA
>RJWJ010049599.1:0-10213 GCA_004363605.1 Indri indri | reverse complement strand
ACCTGGTGCCCAAGTGTCCAGGGTCCCAGGTGTCCTAGTGCCCAGGTGACCTGGTGCCCAGGTCCAGATGTCCTAGTGCCCAGGTGTCCTGGTCTTCAGGTGTCCTGGTGCCCATGTCTCCAGGTGTCCTAGTGCCCAGGTGCCCAAGTGTCCTAGTGTCCAGGTGACCTGGTGCCCAGGTCCAGATGTCCTAGTACCCAGGTGACCTGGTGCCCAGGTCCAGGTGTCCTAGTGCCCAGGTGACCTGGTGCCCAGGTCCAGGTCTCCAGGTGTCCTAGTGCCCAGCTGACCTGGTGCCCAAGTGTCCAGGTGTCCTGAGGCCCAGGCCCTGGGCAGGTGCAGACCCGCAGGAGGGCGCAGGGCAGGCAGGAGGCCCCATCGCACATTACCTGGGGCTCAGCGCTGCCCCCACACAGGAGGGAGAACGTCAGCGCGGTGCGTCTGGACATGCAGTCCCTGGAGCAGCGGCGGCGCAGCATCCGAGACACGGAGGACATGGTCACCCACCACACGCTGCAGCAATACCTGTACAAGCCGCGGCAGGAGGTGGGGTCCGGGCCGGGGGTCTGCTCAGAGCCCTGGCGGTGCTTCCTCTCCCCCTCGCCTGTGCTCGGCTCTGGCAGCAAGAGGGTGAGGCTGGGGTGCCCCACGCCCCGGGGTGCCCCGCCGCACCCCAGCTGTGGCGATCCCTGCCCCTGTCCCCCCAGTACAAGCACCTCTACAGCCGGCACGAGCTGACTCCCACCGAGGACGAGAAGCAGGACAAGGAGATCTTCCACAGGACCATGCGGAAGCGCCTGGAGTCCTTCAAGTCGGCCAAGCTGGGCATAAACCAGAACAAGAAGGCGGCCAAGCTGTACAAACGGGAGCGCGCCCAGAAACGGGTGCGGGACACACAGCGCGGCCCCCGCCCACCCCAGGGAGCAGACGCTGGGAGGCTGCGGGTCTGAGCCAGCGCGGGCCCTGCCCTGCTCTCCGGGAGGGGTGCAGGTGCACGGTCCACATGGGTGAGCGCTTCCCCTTTGCTTCGCAGCGGAACAGCAGCATTCCCAACGGGAAGCTGCCCACTGAGAGTCCGGTGCACACCTTCACCATCAAGGAGAAAGGTACAGGCTGGCCCTGCGGGACACGGGGAGACCCTTCCCCCAGCACGCGGGACCCTCTCTGCCCAGCAGCCCGCTCCCTGCTTGTCCCACCCGGGAGGCTGCAGCCTGCGCCCCTGAGGCTGGCTGCGCACACGTCCCTGTCACCACCTGTGACTGAGCCACTGGAGGAGGGACCCCAGCGAGGGCCCCCCTCGTCCCTCCCTGCTGGCCCCGTGGTCCCTGCCCCTTCCTCGCCGAGGGCCCTGCCCCCCCGGCACTGACTCCACGGAGCCGTCTGGATGCTGCTGGCGCGGTGGCCGTGGGACAGGCCCTCGGGTCGCACTTGAGCCAGCCCAGGGTGTTGATGGACCCAGCTCACCCTCACCCCCAGCCTGGTCCCCTTGTGTTGCCCCCCAGATTTGGAACTTTCGGACCCTGAGGAAGCCCCTGACGATGCCGAGGAGACCAGTGGGGGCATCGAGTTCCTGGCGAACGTCACCAAGGACGCCGCATCAGACTCCCCGGCAGGTGGGCGGGCGACATCATGGTGGAGGCTGTGGGGGCTCCGTCACTCAGGCAGGGATGGGGGTCCTGGGGAGGCTGCGCACTGCCCCCCGCGGTGCCTGCGGCTGGCTGGAGGACGCCGCCCTGGCGGTGGCAGGGTCTCTGCCTGAGGAGGGAGGCGTTACCTGTGCCGCCTGCAGGGTGCGGGCCCGGAGTGGCGGGAAAGCTGGGGTGAAGGGCCTGCAACCCGAAAAGGCTTGTGACTCTAACCTTCCAGGTAACCTTGCAGGTGATGGCCGCAGGATCAGCTGGTGTCTGAGCCCGCAGTGGCGTCCCCTTCTGCCACCATGCAGGGTGCTCCTGGGAGGCTGACCAGCCACTGCCCTTTCTCCTAGGAATTGACAACCCTGTGTTTTCTCCGGACGAGGACCTGGACCGGAGCATCCTGGCCAGGGTGCCACCGTGGCTGTCTCCCGGGGAGACGGTGGTGCCCTCCCAGAGGGCCCGCGTGCAGATCCCCCACTCTCCCGACAACTTCCGCCGCCTGTCGCCCTTCCGCCTGAGCAACAAGTCGGTGGACTCCCTCCTGCTGGCCGAAGGCTCCGAGGAGCGGCCCCACGCGGCGCCCCCCCAGTCCACGCACATGTAATGGCCTAACACTGCTCTCTCTCAGCTCCTTTCCGCAGGCTCCCTCTCCCTGGACTGAACTTCCACTCTTTCCCAGCAGCTGCTCTTCCTCCTTCCAGAGCCTGCGGCTGCAGGACACGCTTCGCGGCCGAGACGCAGGGACACGGGGCTGTCCGGGGGGGTTGACTTACTTCAGCAGGTTGTCTTCCGAAGATTTGCTCTTAGAGTGTCAGTCTGGTCACAAACTGCGCTGCACCTGTGTGTTCACACATGAAGCTGACTGCTGAGCTCACAGGGAACTGGAAACAGGGCTGGCGGGGCCAGGCCCCAAGGGAGGGGGCGTCTTTCCCCCACAAAGGCCCCAGGCCCTGGAAGAGTTCGGGTGACAGAAGTCAGTCCAGGGGAGAAGCCACGTGTTCTGCAGGGACAGGGCAGCCGGGGGCTGGCCACACAGACAGGGCCCCAGCCTGCCGGCCTCTCGCCCTGGTGAGGCCCAGAAGAGGGAGGGAGGGAGGGGACAGGGGCGGGCACAGGCGGGAGGGGCTGTGCTGTTCCACTCGTTCTGCAGGGAGGAGGGCTCGGCCCACCTGGAGCAGGTGTGGGTCATGTCAGGTTTCCTTTGGGGGCCTGGGGGGCCTGGGGGAGCAGTGGTGAGCGTGAGGTGTGGGTGGGGCGGGGCGGGGCGGGCGGCTCCAAATGGGCAGGAACAGGTTCTTCCCCCTGGGGGACTCCCGTACAGTCCAGCCTTCACTGCTGGCAGGGCCTTTACGCAAGAAAACCCGTCTGGCGAGTCTGGCGGGGACGGTGCGGAGACGTGCCTCGGTGGTCCCACTGCTGTCTGGCTGTGGGCAGGGACACCAGGGCCGGCCCCGGCCCCTGCTTCCGCTGCTCTGCCTGTCCTCGCTTCTGCTCTGGACTCCGGTCTTCCCCTCCTCGCCTGGGCGCCACCTGGGTCCTGGGGGTCCCCGGAGCAGGGTGCCGTGCGCCCGGGCTGAGTCTGTCCCGGGCACCGGGGAGGTGCAGTGGCTCGGGCTGCCGTCGCCCGCGGCTCCCGCACCCGGCTGGACGGCCCGCGGCGGCGGGAAGGGCAGGGGACCCCGGGAGCCCCGTCCCCGCGGTCTGCACGAGGCCGGGGACGCCACTCACGCCCCGCCGTCCGCAGGTGACACCGGCTCCGACACGCCGCTGACCGGACGCGCGTCCCCGCGCCACGGGCCACCCGCCGCCGCCGCCGCCGAGAAGTCCCCGCTGCCCGCGCGCCTCCCGCGGCCGCGCGCCCCGAGCCCCGCCCCGCCCGCGCAGACCCCCGACGGCCACGCGCCCTCCGAGCCGGGGGAGGGGCCGGAGCGCCGGGGGCTGCCGAGTGCGCACGCGCGGTCGGCGGCGGCGCGCCGCGTGCACAGCCGGCGCTCGTTCCAGCGGCCCCGCGCGCGCCGCCGCCCCGCGCTGCTCAAGCTCGCGTCGCTGCCGCCCTCGTGCCACGCGCCGCCGCACGCGCTGGAGCAGGAGGAGACGCCGCTGTGACCGGAGGGGCCTCCCGCCCGGCCCCCGCCCCGGGGGTCCTCCCGCCCCCGGCCCCCACCCGCGCGCCGTCCCTCGGCCCTCAGGCCTGCAGGGCTTCGGAGGTTGGGCAGGTGCTCCCCCAGGGGTCCGGCTGTCCCCGTTTGGAACCGAGCGGCAGCGGGTGTTGCCACGTCAGCGCCGTGACTCAGCGCAGCAGCGAGGGTTCCAGAGGCCCGGCACCTTACCCCCGCACCTCGCGTCCTTTCTTCATCACTGCCGGGGAAACTGAGACCCGCACGAAATGAGACTTGCCTAGCGCGACACCAACCGACGGTTCCACTCTCCCCAAAGCCCCCTCCAGGGATGTCAGGGGCGAGCCTGGGTCTTGCACATGCTGGGCCACGAGAACTCAGGGTCCCGACCCCGCTGCACAATCGGCCCCGCCTGGCGTTTCCACGGCCACTTACCAGTTCCGTGACTACCTGTCACCGCAGGAACTGTAGGTAAAGCTGCAGGAATCTTTTGCCCGTCATTTTTGTGTTTGAACTCTAGAGCCCAGCACTTGTTTTTCTCCCCAAGCCAGGCCCTGCATGTGCCCAAGCCTGGGGTGGTGGCCCCTGGGCACCAGCCACTGCCCCGTCCCCAAAGACAAGGTCTCTGGCCTGAGCTATGCCACCTGCTGCTGAGGTCGCCCCAGACACCCCAGGCTGGGCGAGGGGTGGGGAACTGGGCGGGCGGCAGCTCCGTCAGAGTCAGCCAGTCCTTAAGGCCCCTTAAGCACAGCAGGGGAGAGCCCCGGGGCAGGAGGGCCTCACCGCCCGCCAGGGAGGACTTGGCTGAGACCTGGGCCTGCTGTGGGCCCTGGACCCCTCCTACCCATGCCAGGTCTCAGGGACAAGCCTGGGACAGGGTGCCCGTCCTCTGGAGTGAGACCACCGTGGGGCTGTTCTGGGGGGGTGGTCCAGCGCGGGCTGAGCCTAGCCCCTCTGCCACTGTGCTGTCCTCAGACAGTCCTGAGGGGTCACCCTGTGGTTCCCTTCCAGCCTGCCTGCACTTAGGGTTTTGTTTGAGGACAGTGGGCTGAGGACACTCCTAGAATCTTTCCTAAAACAGGCCAGACTCACAGCTCCTTGCTCAGGAAAACGAAACTATTCGTGTCTTATGATCAAGTTTTGGCAGTTGATGTTCTCAAAGCAGTCATAGGTAAAAAGGAGTTATTTGCAGTTTGCATTGTTTTAATGTTGCACGTTGATGGGAAAGGCCTACAATTTCCTGTTCCTCGCTGCACTGTTGAGAAGAACGCATGAAAACAAGAGGCACTCTTCGAGTGTACTCACCAACGCAAACACCTCTCTTTGGCGCCTGCCTCAGAGGAGGTGTCCCCGACTGGGGTCCCTCTGCTCTTCCTGTTCCAGAGCAAGGCAGGTTTTCAGTAGTCGTTCTCCACACTCTGCAACCACTTTAACCCACTCTGAGCACAACGCAGCAGCACTGTCTGCGAGACAGCCTGCCCAGTCGGCAATCCCCCCAGACTCCCCGGGCCAGCTCCGTGCTGAGCCGCGGCCCCACGGTCAGGCCCTGCCAGGTGCCGGTGGGTGCTGCGAGAGGCCCACGTCAGGCCCGTCCGCACTGCTGGGGAGCGAGGCCGAGGCCTTGCGGCTTCCTGCTCCTGCCTGGCGGCAGAACAGACAGCTCTGTCCAGCGGCCACAGCACAGTGGCCGGCGTCTCCAGCTGGCTGACCCCTCACCTGGACCACTGGGCCCTGGATCCGATTCCTGGCTGCAGAGTCAGAACCTGAGTCCAGAAAACCTCTCAGGCAGTTCTGGTCACTGCATCAGACGCCCAGAGGAACCGAAGTCAGCAGAGAGCAAGGCAGTTAGCGCCACGTGGGGCTGTCTGCGGGGCACCTCGCCCGGCTGGTCGCTGGTGCTGGTGGCGAGCAGGGTCCCCCGTGTTTATGAGACCTGCACAGGCGAGGCACAGACGAGACGGAACCGGAGTTCCAGAGAAGGGAGCCGACTCCCAGAACCCACATTTTACGGCTCTAGAGGACACGGCGTTACAAACCCGAGCACTGTGGATACATTTCATACGTGAGAATTTTCTTGCTGTCCTTGTCACTATTATAAACTGAATGTAAACAAAGTCTTAAGAATGTATTTCCTTAAGAAAACTGTTGTAAACATTTTTATTAGGAAAGAATATTTAATACTGAACTTTGGCCCATTTTGTGGTAGACTATAAAGTACACAAATTTAGGAAATCACCATTTCTCACTTCTGTGTTTTCTGGAAAATAATTTTGTTACAGCGTTTGATATGCCATGTATTACTGATCTTCTATTGTGAAAGGAGTGTAAAGGATTTCACCAAAACTAGAAATGTATTTTAAGTTATGAGTGTGAAACCGCGTGTTAGTTTTGTGAATGTAATCGTAGTCACCTGTTGTGTGATCCCGATCACAAAATGATGTGCCTTAACACGCCCTCCCCGCGTGCCTGGCAGCGTCCACACAGGGAGCCTCGTCCCCCTCAACGACTGCTTGACCGATTCTATTAAAACATTTTGAGGCATTTTGGGTACAAAGTTTGTCTGCACGTCAGAGTCTCCGGGAGGCAGACGCTGCCCTGCTCTGGCGCCAACGTGCTCACAGGTGTGTGTGCGGCATACGGCCCTTCCGAGCTGGGCGAGGACCCAGCTGGACACACAGTGGGGCAGCGCCCAGGCGCCGGCACAGCGGGGCAGAGAGAGCCCTCCTAGACAGAGGCAGAGAACAGGGCCCAGGGAGGGTGGAGGCCCACCCGGCCTGCGCTGGAAGCTGAGGGCCCGAAGGGGTGGCCTGGGCAGGAGGGACCTGGGCAGGCCTGGCAGGGCCCAGAGCCAGGCCCCACCCAGGCGGGAGCCCCTGCGCAGATGGGGGTGTCGCCCAGAGCTTCCCCTGGACAGAAGAAACCCCCAAGCACTGGGGTTCCGTGTTTGGGGTGTGCTCATGACAGCAGCTTAGACTGCAGTCCGCAAACGGGGGGCACAGCAGGCTCAGGTGAGGGTGGCCGGGTGGGCCGTGAGCAGCAATGGACGGGCAAGTGCTCCTCGGTTCTACCTGTCACACAGACCGAATCCTGGGCCCCTTCCCTCACTTTCTGGGACCCCACTGAGCAGAAATGCCAAGTCAAGGAACCGTCCTAACTTGAACTGGGCACCTCCTGGAGGGGGGGCCCGAGGCCCGGTGCGTGCCCCACCGTGCAGTCCTGCCTGCGGTCTGGGCGCCTGCTGCCCTCCCTGGACGTGGCCTGCCCAGGCCCTGATGCGGACGTCCTCTACCGAGTGGCTTGCAGACAACCCTCCCTGGCGCTGGGCTGGACCCCCCTCCCCACGCGCTGGGACGCTGCCCCTGCCAGAGCCACCCCACACTTCCCGCACCTCCCGACCACGTGCCACCACCACTGTGGACGTCCCTAAGGGGGTGCGGCCAGCGACACGGGGCCTGTGGTTACCACGAGACAACCAGCAAAAATCACTGTGAGGACAACACATACCGTCTGGGTGAACTGTCATCTGAATCGTCACTCTGGACGTTCATCCAGAAGGAACCTGGAGGGAGAATTCTTAGGGGGAGAATAATGCATTTTCATTATTATAAGGGGCAATGATTAGTGATCGTTAACACTGTGGGTTTTATTAATTCAATATATATTTATTGAGCACTTACTATATGCCAGACATATTCAAGGCAATAGTGTTAAGTAGGGAACTAGATTAACATGTACGTTAGGAGACAGCACATCAGGTATCTTTAGGAAGACCTCATCTCTTCTTAGCCAATAATACTTACGAGAACTGTTATCTAATTTCCCTTTACTTAACTCTATTCGGGCTTGTTTGAGGGGTCTGCACCTCCCCCACCCCATTTGCTCAGGGGAGCCCCACGCAGGAACCGGCCCAGTCGCTGCAGTGGGCGTCTGCACCCACCACACGCCTCCCACGGGATGGTCACAGCTCCTCCATGGATTCCGGGGCAAAAGCCTGCTCCTGCTCTAGCACAGCACTGGGCTTCCGCTCTTCCGCCACGAACGCACACCACTCCGGATCCCTCCGCCTTCTGAAGCTTCCGACCCGACCGGCTTCTGTCCCTTGCCGCTCCCTGCTGCCTCCTTCCCCTCACGAGCAGGCGCAATTCCTGGACCTTGGATGCCGCTGAGGTGGAGTCTTCTGTCTCCCACACTCCCCCAGACCTAGTCCCCCACCTCTTCCCTGCGCCCCCGGCGCTCCCCACCTCCTGTTCTGGGAGCCAGGTCTGCCCCTGGGCGGCAGATCTCACTCCGCAAGGAACCGCCCCACCTCCAGCGCGGAGGCGGAACCAAGCCCAATGCCTTCTTTTCCAGCAGTTCCACTAAACTCGATTTGCGCTGCACCCCTTTCACGCCCAGCCAGTTCTGACTTGAGGGGCAGCCAGATCGCGAACGACAATGATAAAAGGGCGCACACTGGTCTTTCTACAAAGACGGACCCCAGGGCCAGTGTGGCTGTGGAGTTTGTTGCTGGGTAGCTGGGTTTTGTTACAGTTTGGAGTTTTTGGCAGGAGAGAGGGGCACAGGGTGGTTGTCTACAGGTCCCCGCAGATAATCCCCCAACTCTTAGTAAACTGGCCCCTTCTTGCAGTCCAGTCTCCTGGACATGGAAGCCCCCGCCCCGCCCCCCAGCCCCTGAGCTCCTCCCTGGCCGCAGCCACGGAGCCTCCACACGTCCTGCTCTGGCATGAGACAGATGCTGAACGCCAGTGGAACTGAGTCACCCAAACACGCCCAGGTGGAGAAGGCCCCCGCCCGGGTCCCCTCCAGTGCCCTGCCTCGGCTGCGGCTGCACCCCCGCAGGTGGTGGCCTGCACCGCAGAACGGCAACTTAGGGCTTTTTCTTCCTCCAGCTCTGGGCTGTAATTGGATTCAGGCTTAAACAACCATGTCCCCTACTAGGAAAAAACTCTAGGTTTTGAGTCTTTCAAGAAAAAGTCCTATCTGTGAATTTTTCACATCCTGTGAGAATGAAATAAAAGCCAAATGTCAACCTTGCAGTCTCGAAAATGTCTTGAGAGAAAACGAAGCATATGTCCACACAGGGCTCGTCAGCCGTGCTGTGCATGGTGGGCAGATGACCCGCGCAACGCCCCAGGGGGCGCAGATGGGCCCACCGACAGCCCCTCCTGCCGTTCCCCTCCGATTTAGCGAGGCCCTGGGCCCTGAGAGGGGGGACGACCTGTGCACACAGGACAGCTGGGGCAGAGAGGTCAATGCCCTGTGCCACGGGCCTGCCCAGAGATGGGCGTGAGCAGGGGCCGCAGGACACGTGGGCGCTGCTCATTCTGGGCGTAACTCTTGCCGGCAGCTTTCTATGAAATGAAAGATCAATGTGCAGGGAAGTATTTAAGGGATTCTGGGTCAAGAATGAGCATGACTCACAGATCTCGAAACGTATTCCGAATAACTGTTCATTTTCACATATGCGTTCACCAGAATCGACACTTGTGCCCGGGCTGGTCCGCCAGGCAGACCTGGCCAGCACTGCCCAGCACCAGAGGCCTGTGGCCCGGGGAGATGTGTGCAGCCGGCGAGTTTCCCGTCTGTCCGGGCTGAGGAGGGAGCCCAGGGGCAGCCGGGCAGGACAGGCGAAGCCAGGACGGCACAGGACAGGGCCTGCCCCGCCGGGCTGAGGGACAGTTTTCGGTTCCATAGTTGACGACCTATGAGAAGTTTCTGGGCACTGCCAGATCATCACTGGTCAGAAAACCTCATCGCAGAAGAGAAACCACCTTGCACGCGTTTCTCTGGCGAGGGTGAGACTTTAATGACAGCAGATGTCGAGGTGTTTGCGCAGGCAGAACTGCGCCTTCTCCCTCCACGGCAGCCATGGGGGCTTGACAGCAGGATTTGCTCACAAAGCACTCTCAAACAAAGATGAGGGAGCCTCTGGCACCACGGCCACCAGGATGTCACTCCAAGCACACCTCGGACAACACGTTTTGGTGCCAGAAGAGACAGGCACAAGGAACTGGGACCCTCGTGTGTGGCGCCTGGAGAGTGACTGCCTTGGGGCTGGGCAGATGCCTACTTGAGCAGCTTGGCCACATTCAGACTGGGCACAGCAATGTCCCTAAAGAGCGGCACGTAGCTGGGACTGGCCTGGGTCGCGCCCTGCTCCAGGGTCTCGATGATGGTCTGCTTCATGTCCCGGCTGGCATCCCCACGCACGGCCAGCAGTGCGCCGATGTGGTCCTCTCTGGGGGGAGGGGAGAGTGAGTCTGCACCGTTCACACCCACACCCAGACCATGGGCACCCACCGCTCACACCCACACCCACACACAGGCTGTGGGAACCCACAGCTCAAACCCACACCCACACCCAGGCCACGGACACCCACAGCTCACACTCACACCCAGGCCGTGGACACCCACGGCTCACACCCACACCCCATGCCAGGCCGTGGACACCCACGGTTCATA
>RJWJ010049598.1:0-10200 GCA_004363605.1 Indri indri | reverse complement strand
TTTTTTTTTTTTTTGAGACAGGGTCTCACTGTGTTGCCTAGGCTAGAGTGCAGCAGCATCATCATAGCTCACTGCAACTTCAGGGCTCAAGCAATCCTCCCATCTCAGCCTCCCAAGTAGCTGGGACTACAGGCACATGCCACCATGCCTGGCTAATTTTTCTATGTTTTGTAGAGATAAGAGCTTGCTATGTTGCACAGACTGGTCTCAAACTTTTGACCTCAAGCAATCCTCCTGCCTCAGCCTCCCAGAGTGCTAGGATTCCAGGTGTGAGCCACTGTGCCTGGCCCAAAGGCAATTTTTATTCTCTATTTAGATAGCAGTTTAGTGGTTGGTAGGAATTCCTTGAAGCCAACACCTTGCTAAGCTTCTCTCTCTCTCTCTCTTTTAATATAATAGCTTATTGAGCTATAACTCACATACCATACAATTAATGCACCCATTTAAAGTGTGCGATTCAATGGTTTTTAGTATGCTTACAGACTTATGCAACTTTCACCACAATTTTAGAACGTTTTCACAGTTCCCAAAAGAAACCTTGTACCAATCAGCAGTCGCTCTCGTTTCCCTCCAATCCCTCAGCACCTGGCAACCACTGGTCTGCTTTCAGTCTCTATAGTTTGCCTTTTCTGGACATTTCATGTAAATGCAATCATACAACACGAGGCCTTTTGGTTCTGGCTTTTTTGATTCAGTATAATGTCTTCAAGGTTCACCCGTGTTAGCGTGTATCAGAACTTCATTTCTTTTTGTTGCAGAATACTATTTCATTGTATGTATATACCACATTTTATTTACCTCTTCATAAATTGATGGACATTTGGATGTTTTTCACTTTTTGGCTATTTATAAACATTCACATACAGGTTTTTGTGTGGATATGTGTTTTTCATTTCTCTTGAGTATACCTCGGTGGAATTCCTGTGTCGTGTGGTCCCTCCATGCTTAACTTTTTGAGGAACTGCCAGACCATTTTCCAGATTAGCTGGACTGTTTTACATTCTTGCCGGCAGGGTATGCAGGCTCCAGTTTCTGCACAGTCTTGCCAACATTTGTTATTATCTGTCTTTTTTTATTATAGCCATCCGGGTGGATGTGAAGTGGTAGCTCATGGTTTTGATTTGCATTTCTCTGGTGGCCAGTGATATTGAGCATCTCTTCATGTGGTTATTGCTAAGCTTCTTAAACAGAAAATTATAGCAAACATAAAGGATGTTTGCAAATAACTGATCGTGTGCACCAGGCTTAAAATTTTAGCTGAATATTTAAATTAGATGCCCACAGCTAATTTCCACTATCTCACATCATTTGACCTGGAGGTAAATCTGCAAATTTTGTTTAAACCATTGCCTTTTCCTCCTGACCAGAAATGGTCCCAGTGTGAGTCTCTCTCACTTGCTGTGAGGCTGGGCCATCCTCTGCCATCTCCATCAAGCCTTGTTGCCCAAGTGGCCATCTTCTCCTGGCATCTGAGTGTGAGACCGGACCTGCTCCCCAGGGCTTTGCTGATTAACTTCCTCTATGGGTGTGGTACCCAGCGGTCACTCCTGTTATTAGGGCTCTGTGGCCTGGGGGCCGGCCCTTTGCACACTCGAGGTTTCTTCCCTTTCTCTCACCTTTCAGATTTTCTCCAACTTCTTTCTCCTTTGTCTGGCCCCTCTCCAGTTTCTCTTGTGCACTCAGTGTCTATTTAATTTTGATCATTTGTTAGTTTGTTCCTTCCTTCCTCCCCTAACGAATTCAAATAGGATCTAAGCCACCGTATCCAAGCACCTGTGCCACCTCCTCTCCTCTCATTAGCTGATTTTCTCTCAAGAAATGCCATCGATGTGGCAGAAAAGGACAGGATCCCTGTTCCCAGCAAGGCTACCAAGAAAATGATCTCTGTCAGAAAACATATCCTCTCTCCGCAATACCTTTCGGAGCCTGAGGATGGAAACCTGTAGTCTTCTTCTCTCCAGGACGGCCCTGTCCACAGCTGTGGGGTAGTGACCAACAGTTTCTAAAAAACGTCTATGGGGGCCTCATGCCTCTACTGATCAGCAGCTGCTATTAATACAAAGGTAATGAATCCGCATCTCTAACCCATTATTACCTATGGGTAATACTACGTATGGGTCAGATAGCCACGACCTTACATTCTGACAGAGCACACAAGGACAATAATAATAATAACAAGTAAACCATAATAAGAGAGCCAGGTACTATACTAAGCAGGGAGGAAGAGTAATTCCATGCAGGGCAGTCCATGGTAGAAGCAGGCAGGAAGGTATTAATATTATTATCATCATTTCTATGTTATGACTCACTTTACAAAGCACTTTAACCCAGCTCAGCAAAATAGGGTCACGGTCAAATGCCACAAAGATCCCTTATTTCTTCTTTCTCTATTTTCTCAATAGAGGTGGCCCCAAGGATGCACATTTGGGGCAACACTGCCATTTCGAGTCTCAATCCAAGGGATCTGGGGCCTGGGGTAGCGAACGTTTGTGGGCTTGTGTTTTTCAGAGTCAAGGGGCCAGAGAAGGAGGAGAAGTTGAGGCAGGCGGTGACGCAGGTGCTGAAGTGTGACGTGACCCAGAGCCGGCCTCTGGGCGCCGTGCACCTGCCCGCGGCCGACTGCCTGCTCAGCACGCTGTGCCTGGACGCCGCCTGCCCCGACCTCCCCAGCTACCGCACCGCCCTCCGCAACCTCAGCAGCCTGCTCAAGCCGGGGGGCTTCCTGGTGGTGGTGGACGTGCTGAAGAGCAACCACTACATGATTGGCGAGCAGAGGTTCTCCAGCCTCTCCGTGGACCGCGAGGCGGTGGAGGCGGCGGTGAGAGAGGCCGGCTACGCCATCGAGCAGTTCGAGGTGATCTCTCAAAATTACTCTTCCACCATGGCCAACAACGAAGGACTTTTCTTCCTGGTGGGGCGGAAGCTGAGTGGATCTACATGACACCTGTGATCTCAATTAAAGCAATTCCTTTGACCTGCCCGGTGTTCTTCAGTCCTTGGTTCTAACTGCCACTGGTCATTGTGCTGAGTCAAGGTTAACTGGCCAGGGCCAGGCAGTGCGTCTAGGATGGGGCTGGAGTGGTCAGTCGGTCTAGGAACAATTCAGTGACCACCTATTCAGTGCTCCACCCATGTGCTGGTGCCAGGGGACCAGTCTTTACTGCCTGTGTTTACAGAAGAACACCTCACTTCCCTAAACATTCAGTTATGGGGGCTCAAACCCACACCTGCCTACAGAGGGGTGTCTGCAGTAATTGACTCTTGGTTCCCCAGGGCACCTTCTGCCTCCTCCCCTAGAAACAAGCTTCTCCTGCTCTTCAATTCTTGCCTTCTCCCTGGAGAAGGCTACCACACCCCAGTCTTTGCTGGTGACTGGGCTGCCCCTGCCATAGCCGTTCTCTGCTGGTTCCACTCTGGCCTCAGGGGTCAGAAAACAGCTGTCCAGCATTTCCGTTCACCCCAGCAATCAAATTTCTTTTTAAGCTGCAAAGATCATTCCATTTTCAAATTCTGACTCTGCCATACATTAGCTGTGTCTCCTTAGGCAAGTCGTATAACTGTGCTGTGCCTCAGTTTCCTCATCTGTAAAATGAGATTAAAATAGAACTTCTTAGTAAGAGAATTAGAATGATTTGCCCCCTATATGGGACCTAGGATAATGCTTGGTACTGATAAGCATTCAGTAACTGTTAGCTATAATCAATACTATCATACTCATCACCTTTGATACTGGTTGCCAAAGCAGCTGAGAAAAGATGTCTCAATCTCCAAGTAGCAGAGCCCAGTTCCTGTTCTTGGCTCAGGCACCCAGGTTCTTTCCTGGCATTGCCTTCAAGAGGGGCTGTGATATAATTCAGTTTCTATGTGCCATCAGTTCCTTTTTGATTTAAGAGACATCCAGCAAACATTTATTTAGCGCCCTCCATGTGTCTCTCATGCACCAGGCACTGAGAATGCAAATGAAACCCCAGTGTCAGCTGCTCATGAGTCCTCGTCTTTGGATTACAGTCACTGTAACAGCCCAAATGCTCCCAGGTACTTCCAAGGGCAATAGTGCGCCTGCAGTAGCAGTCCCCACCCAGAACCCATCTTCCCAGACTCTCCTGCTCAGCTGTGCTGCTGCTGGCCCATATGCCCAGCTGGGATGAGTGGCCTGTTTTGAGAAAAGTGCTGCCCGTGCCCAGGGTTCTGCTTTGGATGCCTCAGAGCCATGCTGGTTTCCTCCCCGAGAGGTAAGAACACTTTCCATCCATACCAGGAATTAGCAAAATTTTCCTGCCAAGGGCCAGATAGTAAACATTTTTGGCTTTGTGGTCATACAGTCCTGATTGCAACTACTCAACCCTGCAGTTGTCTCAGAAGCAGCCACAGACACTATAAAAACAAACATACGTGTTTGTGATCCCATTAAGACTTTATTTACAGAAACAGGTGGGTGAGTGGATTTGGCCTAGGGGTCATGGTTTGCAGACCCCTGATCTAGACCCTGAAGCAGTCTTGTTTGTGCCCAAAGTTTTACTGATGATCCCCAACTTATGTTTGACTTACATTTTTCGACTTTACAATGGTGTGAAAGTGATATGCATGCAGTAGAAACTGTACTTTGAATTTTGATCTTTTATTTAAGTAAGCGTTCTGGGCACTTTTAAGGTAGGCTAGGCTAAGCTATGATGTTCAGTAGATTAGATGCATTAAATTTATGCATTTATTTATTACCAGTCAAACGACTTATAATATTTTCAACTTATGATGGGTTTATGGGACATGACCCCATTGTAAGTCAAGGACCACCTGTATACATTTTCTCCTGAGCAGTCTGGCTAATGTCTAAAGCTTAGTCCTATTTACCTGAGCTCCAATCCAGTCCAAGGGGAAGGACAGAAAATAGGCAGAATATTATTTGCTCCGAGCTCCATTCATGCTCTATTGCTCTCTTTCCTGCTGCACCCCCCAGTCAAAACTCCTTCTTCCTCCCCGAGTAGGAGGCACACGATAGGTACAGGAGAATATCAAAATAAGGGGGAGGGGCAGCAGACGAAGTGTCACCTATACTAATATTTTTCACACTGCAAGTTGCTATTCATTAGTGTTTCATAAAATCAATTTGCTATACCACAATCAACATTTTTAAAAATAATAGAGAGTAAACTAGAAAAAACAAAATCCCAGAGACTAGCACTTCAAGTAGTATAATTTTGTGAAGTTTTGTTTCAATTTTACAAACATCTATGTATCTATCCATCGGCACACATGTATATTCATTACCAGATCATGACATAACATGTATTTATTTCTGTAGGTTGTGATTTGAAAAAGTTTGAAAACCATTGGACTGTACTCTGGGCTTCTGGGAGTCCTCTTTGATAGCCAAAATGATTCTTTCAGAGATGAAAGGCATAGCCTTGTTCTTAAAGAACTCTAAGTCATTGGGGGAAATTGACATGCAGACAGTTAAAACCCAGTGAGATAAGGGCTCTGGGATGAGTAGCACAGGGTGCTAATGGGGAGGATGGCAAGAAAGGTGGCATTTGCTCTGGGTCTTACAGGCTGAATAGGGGTGTGTTTGGCAACCAGGAAGAAAAGAGCAATCTGGGGAACAACATGTGCAACAACTAGGAATGACCCCTCCGCCTGCTCTCCGACTCCTCACAGGTTTGTTCTCTGAGTGAAGCCAGGACCTAAGCAAACATTTGGCATCTGGTTTTTTGTTTGCTTTCCCTGAAATCAAACAGACCAACCGAGTCCTGAGCAAACACGGACTAGGGTCACTGTGGTCCTAACTTGTAAATCTCTTTGACTGCTGAGCCAGCTTGGGGTTCTTTGGGTCCACTTTCTGGGGAAATGTTCAACAGCCTCACCCCGAGCAAACTTTTATGATGCAGGAAGCTGCAAGTGTGCGTGTACTACCCTGGGGGAAAAGAAAGCGATTAAAAAGGTTGTTAACCCATTTGGTGTCACGCAGCCCAGCTGTCGTAATTCCTATCAGCTGGCTGTCAGGAGTAATAAAAGGAGGTGTCCATGGTACGAGTTCCTAGGCTGAGCTTTCAAGCTGTAACTGCTCCCTCTAATTTTAGCCCCAGCCATCTCGGAGAAAGCGAGGTGACCAGTAAATCTTACGGAGGACAGGAGGAGGCGGAGCACGTGTGAGTCTTAGCTTGATCACGTGGTTGCCATGACGGCATCGTTGCACCTCTCTCATGGTCAGGGCCCCTCTGGAAACCAGAGGTAATAATCATCTCTCGGGACTATACTGAGATCAAATGAGATACCTCTAAAGGCATTTTGTAACCTGTTCAGTGACAGATAATTAGATACCTTTGATATTATTAACTCCTTCTAGGACAGCCATTAAGCTCCGTGTTGTTGCGTTCATTAAGATTTCCTTAATGAACTGAGTATGGCCTTGTCTAAATCAGCACCACAGGCAGCTTGAATCCAGAGCCTTCTTCATGCTATTCATTCATTCAAAAGGTATCTATCGCACCCCTGTTACGTGCTAGGCAGTGGGCCCGGGAGCTGAGGATCCTACAGGGAAGATGACACAGCCTCTGGCCTCGTGGGACTTACATCCCTGTTGAGACCAGGAAGTAATGCGCTCTTACACAGCCTGAGCATAACTACCAGATGTTTTGGTTCTCAAGTCAGCCAGTCAGGACCTCTTGCCTTTTCTGACAAAGCCTACCAAAATAAGACAAACCAGGCCTTTCTTACGGCCGTCCCTTCTCATGTATGGATTAGCTTTGCTCAGAAAAATTTTGAGCTAGGATGAGATGTTTAAGGAAGATTATCGCAATGAAAAATGTCGGTGTGAGTGGAATCACCGAAGTCTCCTATTTCATATCTTCCCGTGGAAGTAGTGATTTAAGCTTCCTGAGTCTATCCTTGCCGGCCACGGTTTTACACTGAATGGAGATGCTGCCCTTGGCCCTCAGATGGCCAGTAGAGGGCGCGTGTGGCTTTTGTTGAAGTCCTCCATTCCTGAATTTGCCCAATTATACAAGGAATTTAAATTGAGTCAAACCTTCCAAAACAAGAAGCCTTTCCAAAGTATTTCCTTTTGTATGCTTTACTTATGAAGCTGCTAGGGAAAGGGGAAGGAGAATTCAGCATATTTTTCTTTAACAAAAAATATGTATAAATATTTTTATAGATACATATATTAAAATTTTTTCCTTTTGGGTCTATACACAAAATGCAGATTTTAATAAACTGTACAGAGGTTCTTGGCTAGATTAGCATGAGAAATGTTAAATATTAGATTATGCAGTTAACCCACCATCACCTTCTATTTCCTGTTTATTCAAAGAAGGGAAAGAAGTTTTTGTGCTTTTTCAAATCCCAGGTTTTTAATATTTAAAACACGATGAAGTCTTTCTGTGGCTACAGTTGCTGGCCAAACTACTATGCTAAAAACTTTAATTTTTCCTTTAATAGTGTCTGATGAATTCAGGGGAAGCGTTGGAGTTGAATTTCAAACTCTCAACAAATAATTATGAGTTAATGGTGCCTTTGCTCTGACTTCAGTGTTGAAAACTAGGAAATAATTTCTTTCCTGGTAGGTTATTGTCTCTCTTCCTTTCAGAGAAAAGGTTTTAAATGTTTAAGCAGGAGAGGAGTTAACGAACTGTAAACAGCAGTTAGGCTGCTCTTTAGAAAGATCAGTAATAGCAAGAACAACTCTCTTTGAAGCCTTCCACCCGAGTGACTGGCATTCTACTAACAGCACAGATGTAAGCACTCCATGTGCAACAGGAAGCTGAAGAGGTTTCTAGAAAGAGGAGGGTAAGCTGTCAGTTTATTGCCCTCTTACCTCTCCAGGGTCAGTTTCTGCCTGCTTCTCACCACCCTCTAATATTTGTTAAATGTTAGAGAAAGCCCAGTTGTTTAATGTGACCCTTGCCCTTGCAGAATCTGTAATCTTGCTGGTGAATTAAGATTTGCAAAATTAAAAGTCAAAGCCTCCTATCTTACAGGCGGGGAAATTGAGACTATGATGGGAACATGGAATTTCACCTTTTTATGCTTGGTCTCTATTGTAAAATGAGAAGCTGAATTAGGTATCTATGGGGTCCAATGTTTTATGATTTATAAATTAGAGAACAATATTTGCTAAAATAGAGTTCTAACACAAGTTCCACCTGCATTAATCCCATCCTTTAGGATTCAAGCAAACTTGGCTCAAGTTCCCATCCTTCACACAGCCCATAATTCCTCTCATCTTTCAGGGAATTGGGGGTGGGGAACAGGGGCTTGTATTTCTCCTGGTGACCTCTGGGTTGGAGCTCCTGCCTTCTCTGCATTCCAGTTTGTGGATCATCTCAGTGAGAGCACATGCTGATCCATGGTCATGACCACAGGACCTTTAACCAGACCCATTCTGCTCCCTTCACTTTCTGAAACTCCCATGGCCCTAATACATACAAGCAGCAGACTTTACTGAAGCTCCAAGACAATGGAAGGGGTCATGCTTAGGACCACAGCAATTTTAAATAGTTGGCATCTTTGCTCTTAATCTCATGGGGAATGTCTCAGGGACTCACCTTCTTCAGTGGCCCCTCGCCATGCTGCTCTGCCCTCTGCCCTCCCCTCTCTGGTCCCCAGACCCTTCCTCTTTGCTCGCCTGTCCTCTCAAATTCCTACACTCATCTCTTCACTGCATTTACTTCTTCAAGTCTAGACCACGCCCCTGCGGCCTCATTTCCCTCAAGCCTTCCAGCTGTCTTCCTTAAAAGGAACTTTGGTGACCAAATTTAAAATTAGAAAATTCACCCCTTTACCTAATCAAGGGCTCAGGCTCTGAGCTTCCTAGCATCCAAAGCAAAGAGAAGAAATATTAATATCAGTGGACAAGGTTTGCTGTGCTCATAAATGCAAAACGAACCAGCTATTGTTCAGCAGAAGCACAACTTTTCCCTGAAAACTCTCCCGTAGTCCATGATAATGGGGGCATAGTGTTTGTCTCGGTCTCACCTACCTGCCTCTACTGTGGTTTACCTGGCTTAGCTCAATTAGTGATTGCAACTTGACTTTTTTCCAAGTTTAGAAGAGCATTATGAATCCTGTATACTAAAAGCATTTATTGAGTGCCAGGAAGGGTTCTAAGTGTTAGAGAGGAACATAAGGCAGACATCATCCCTGGCCTCCTGGAGCTCACAGTCAAGGTGGGCACAGATAAGCAGATGGGCAGTTTAACATGTGATGCAGGGTAGGTGGGAAAACCTGGGAGAGTCCAGGCTAGTCTTGAAAGGTTGGCAAAGCCTTTCTGGAGGAAGTGATATCTAAGGTGAATTAAGATTTATCTGAGAAAAAAGGAGGAAAGCAAGTTCCAGATAGAGAGAAGAGCTTGTACAAAAATGCCCGAGGTGAGAGGGACAGTACACAGGACTGGTGACACTGGTGGGTGCTGCGGTGCCACACCCAGACCCCCTTCTCTGGATCAGCACGGCCCGCCCTGGCTGCTCCGAGCTGGCTGCTCAGGGCTCACAGCTGTCCTCTTCTCAGGAGAATTGCTCTTAGCTAATAGCAGCCGCCTCGTCTGGGAAGTCACAGGCCACTGTCCCCTCCCTCACCACCAGAAGCAGCCCACAGCCAATGACTGACAGGGAGATTCAAAAGGCTTGTCCTCCTGCAACAAGGGGAGACACTTGTCAATGTGGTTTGTGCTCCCGCACCTCCCCACCCATGGATCAGACCAGGATCAGATTTTACTTGAGACCATGTCTTCGCTTGGCTTCCTCCCTGCTCCCTAACCAGCTTTCCTTACGAGCGCTCCCTCGATAAATTACCTCTTCCAAAACCTGTCTCGGATTCTGTTTCTAGGGAACCCTAGCAAAGACAGTGACAGCGGGAAAACTGCTGAGATTGACGTCTCCATATTCGCTTGGTTCCATGTGAACTCCACACATTAGCAGGTTAAGGCTTTACTGACTTAAGTTACTACTGTTCTCAGTACAAGTTCTTATGTGATATTAATACATCCATTTAGATTTCTGATTATTAGAATCATGATAATTAAACTTAACTCCGACGTCCTCTAACCTCCTAAATTTATAAATAACAGTGCTGACACCCAGCAAATTGTGACATTTGGGTAAAACATCAGTTTCTTTTAAAAGTAGGAATAATAATCTATGTTCTCTCTGCTTCAGCAGGATATAGGCTAGAATAAAACATACCTTGAGAGCATCTAATATCCTTTGA
>RJWJ010049597.1:0-10201 GCA_004363605.1 Indri indri | reverse complement strand
TTTTAATTTACACAAATGAAGTGGAGATGGGAATTGTGGGTCAACTTTTAATGAGCCCACAGGAGTCACTGAAAATCCCACAGCTTGTTCACTAAGAAAACTTGGAATTGGCTTCCCGGGGATTGTTATGGCAGTGGAGTTTGCCAGGTTGTGCAGGCAGGTGTCCCGCTGGGCCCTTTAATGCCAGCCAAGACTCTAACCCTGTTCTTCTCTGATGTATCCAGGGGCTTTGAGCGATGGGCACTAACAGCCTTGGGACAGGGTTGGAGGTGGCAGGTTCAGACGAATTCTACTAATTGCCTGGTTTGGACACCCCATGACATTGCTTCAGTTGACTTCTCTGAGGGATTACTGTTTTCTTCTTTAAACAGAGATCAGCTGCTCACTGGTGTGAATTGTTTGTTTCCCTTTGGATTCTTAAACACAGATTACCAAGCAAAGTCAGACTTGTAGAGTAGCCTGGCAATTTGTTATGCAGCTATGGATAACTCACACAGTCCTCACGGGGGTTTTTCCTCCCAAATACAAGAATCTCCACCCATGACATACTATGGTCCTTGAACACTGGGGTTGTGCACCACTATTCGGGAAGCATTTGTGCTAAAAGAAAAAGTAGGACCTTAACAGAAAATATATAGAGACATCTCAGGCCCTTCTCTTCTCTGAGCCAAGGTCAACGCCAAAGAGACTCACCCCTCATGGGGGAGAGGACAGAGTCAGTATCTTCCTAACCCTGAACAAGCCCCAGGAAGGTCACTTTCTCACAGCCCACTCTCTGATTCTAATCTAACATCCATTTCTGTGGGTGATTCTGAAGCTGAGTTTAGTCCAAGATGAGCCAAGACAAATTCTTTCTCTGAAATTACTATTAATAGTTATTTTATTACCTGTTCAAGCCAATTCTTGTGAGCACCCACACACACACTACACCGTGGCGGCACCGTCAGAGCAGGCACGGTGTCGGTTTAATTTCTCGTTGTAGCCCTAACATGGTGATTGGCATCAAGTAGGTACTTGATTAAAATGATCTCAAAAAGTTTTCTACCAAATCCATTGTAGGAAAACACATTATTTGACCTGCTTTGGAGAATCATAAAGAATATGATGCAATGAGAACATGAACAGTTACTGACTGACTCCTTCTTGTCCGACCCAGCGCTGTTGCCCGAGCACGCATGGTCTCGTTTTGTCTTCATAAACCTGAGATAACAACGATTGAGTATACGACGGATCAAAATCTTAGGGACCTTAAGCCTGGCCTCTGTCCCGGATATAGGAAGAAGTACATTAGAAATGTTAATCTTGTCTCTTTGACTCCAAAACATGTTTTCTTTCTTTTTATCCACATTAATTTACCGCTATTGAAAATGCTTGCTTCAAAGAAAGATGAGAAAAATCCCTGACCTTAGTATGTTCAGGCTGCTACAACAAAATGCCATAGCCTGGATAATTTTAAACGACAGAAATTTATTTATCACAACTCTGCAATCTGGAAAGTCCAAGGTCAAGGAGCCAGGACACTTGGTATCTGGTAAGGACATGCTTTCTGGGTCATAGGTGGCACCTTCTTGCTGTGTCCTCACATGGTGGGAGGGGCGAGAGATCTCTGGGGTCTCTTATGAGGGCGCTAATCCCATTCTTGAGGGCTCCAGCCTCATGACCTAATCACCTTTCCAAAGCCCCACTTCCTAACAGCATCACCTTAGGGGTGAGGATTCCTACATATGAATTTTGAGGGGACACAGACATTTAAACCTTAATAAAAGCAACTACTTTGCATATTACTTGTCAATACCTAGCAACATTCACACAAATTTCCTACAATTATCAACATGGTGTACATGTCATAAATGTTTTGTGTGTTTCTACATTGTCTTCACATTTTTATAGGATTACATAATAGTTCATGATAGTTGAAGCATTAATTATCTTCCACACACAATTTCTGTCTACCTGCCCTGGAAAGCAGGATGGGGGAAAAACAATAAAAATTAGAGTTTATTGAAAATAGAAAAATGTGATGAAGTAAATTCTATACTAAGAGTAATTACAATAAATGTTAATGAGTTACCCTCATCATTTCAAATACTACAATTCTCTGATTTTATTTAAAATATAATCATATCACACTATGTTTCCTCAAGAAATACTAAAAACAAAAAGATAAACAAGGGTTAGATATGAAAAAACAGTTCAGAAGGAATAGGAGCCAAAAAAGAAACATGTACCTATAAAATATTAAATTATTATAAAAGGTATCCATCTAACAAAAACATTTGTACCCCCTTAATATTTTAAAATTCAAAAAAAATTCAGACTGTTATCTGACCACAGCACAGTCACGTTAGAAGTTAAACAGCATAGCCTTTAAAAACCCTAATCTTGGTGGCCAGTGACAGTGGTTCATGCCTGTAATCCTGGCACTGTGGGAGGCAGAGGTGGGAGGATCGGTTTAGGCCAAGAGTTCGAGACCAGCCTGGGCGAAGGCAAGATCCCGTGTCTACAAAGAAATAAAAAAATTAGCTGGGTGTGGTGGTACACACCCTGGTCCCAAAAACTCAGAAGGCTGAGACAAGAAGATCCCTTGAGGCCAAGAGGTTGAGGTTGCAGTGAGCTATGATGACGCCACTGCACTCTACCTGGGGTGACAGAGCGAGACCCTGTCTCAAAAAAAAAAAAAAAGACCTTAACTGTTTACAGCAGCCTCTGGGGTGGGTTTGTTGTGAAAATGATGAAACTGTGGCTCAGTGAGGTTAAGTCTCTCACCCAAAGATGTGCATGTTGTAAGCAGCAAAACCAGGATTCGGACCAGCTCCATCTGACCCCGAGCCTGAGTTCTCACCACCACGGTACCAGGCCCCCAGGAGACGCCAGTGCTCTAATGCTGTTCACCACTGGTGGTTTGTCGGGGGACACTTACATTAGCACTGCATCTGGGCGACTCCAAGGCTGGAGATAAGGAGACACACAGCTTTCATCTGCGTCCCCTCCCATCCCCACAGCCCTCGAGCTGCGCAACCCACCACCACCCCTCCTTCCCATCTCCGCCCCAGCTCTGTGGGCTCCTTTATTTCTGAGATGGGAACTGGGGGTCCTGGGTCACTCCTATTGTCCCAAACCCTACCAAGCCATCCCCTCCCGCTTTGTCAGTGCAATGCCAAGGAAAGTGACCACGAGCAACAGGAACAGGGTCATTGTCAGGCAGAGAACTGCAGGGATGAAATGTGTGTTCCCATCATCCTGGGGAGACACTAACTCAAGGGAAGTCAGGAGGCAGAGAAGAGCCTCCCACCTCCCCTCCCTAAGACACACCCGAAGCCCCTGGCTTCCTGCTTTGCTCTCTGCCCAGCTGGGGGTGAATTTTCAGAGGCTGAGTCCCTTCCTGATAAGGGAGAAGAGATCAGCACGTCCACCTTCCTGCCCCTGCCTGGACTCTGGGTTGTAGGTTAAAGCACGATTTATGCAGAGGATTTACAATGCCTGACACGCCTAGCTGAGGCTTCTGCACAGAGAGATGTTGGGAGTGGAGGCTATCGGGGTCAGAGAAGAAGATAAGCCCGCACTCCAGCTTATCGGGGTGGATTAAAGATCCCCCTTGCCCAACTCTGATCTATCTCACCCACTTTGACACTTTCTCCCCACTATGACTCGGTACTTAGTACAGTTCCACGTCTGACGCTCCCTCTACTTCCTCCCCTGAGCCTGCAGGTCCACAACACTGCGCCAGCCTTTTGTTGAGGGACTCCACCACGGTGAGCCACCCCACGTCTGTGCGATCCACCTGACCCCCAGATGGCGGGGAAAGGACCGGGGGAGCCGGTGCTCTGTGCTGTAGCCTCGTGCTTGTACTGTCACAGCACGGGATGGAAGTCTTGGCTGGTAATTTGGGCGTGTTATCTTCATCGTCGGCGTCACACGTGACAGGTAGCTGTCTCCCCTGCTCAGCCGAGCCTGCGACAAATAGAAATGAGCAACTTCTTGGGCCGTCTTCTCTCTCTTCCGTTGCGTCTGTAACCTGGGGGCCAGTTGTGTTTCATCTGGTTCTTTCTCTTTCACGCTCTTAGGAGAATGAGGGTGAACATGGGCTGCCCTGCTGGTGAGTGAGTGACCGTGTTGATTGTTGTTGCATCTGTTCTCTTTGTGTTAGGTTCACTCCCCGTCACGGCTCTTGGGAGGTGGGTGGGCCGCGATGCTACCAACAGTCTCGGGTGGTGGGAGGGGGGCAGGCAGGCTAAAGAGCCCTTCCCAGTTGCTGAATCTAGGAAGACGTTGAGAAGGCCGAGGCTCTAGTGAGTTTCCTTCCGTGTCCTGTTCTTTGTTCCTCTTTCTCTGTTCACCGTGGAGGTCTGGAGTCACCGCAGGGGAGAGGAGTCTCTATCAGACCCCAATAGCATGAGATGCTCCGTCCGCACCTCTCCAGAAAGACAGGGAGAAGGAGAGAAGGAGGAAGAGGGTGGGCAGGGGAAGAGTCCAGCCGGGGCGGGGGGGTAGGGGGGAAGCACCTGTTGTCCAGAGTAAGGGACCTGCCTCTACTGTTTACTCGCTGACTCAGAGCCTCAATCTTGCCCCTTAAATCCGTCCTTAAGCTAATCCTTCTGCTCAAACACCTCCCTTGCTTCCCTATGGAGAAAGTCGACACTTGGATTCTCAGAGAACCCAGGATCTGCTTGAGGGCCTGTGGTCAGCCAGAGAGGCAGTCAGGATTTTGGGCTCAGAAACACCAGCCCCACCTCCACCCACCCATGCACACGGCCCTGGATCCCCGCAGTCCCCAAGCATCCCCGATGGCTCTAGGTGAGGCTCAGGCACAGGGGATAACACAGTTTTATTCCTGATAATCTGCAAAGGCAGGTGGCCGGGGTCATGATGGGTGTTAAGCCTGCAGTGGTGGGTCACTGCTGGCCGGCAGTCAGCGGCTCCACCCGCAGCCAGAGGCCACCCTCAGCTCGCAGGATGATTTCTGGCTTCCTGCGCGGCTCCGTGTCGTCGGGTAGGACGCGGAAGCGCAGCAGTGTGAGCGCCAGGACGACCTTCATCTCGGTCATGGCGAAAGTCTGCCCGATGCAGTTCCTGGGGGTGGGGGCGGGGACAGTGACGGCACCCAGGACCCCCATCCAGGCCCCATCACGCCTAGAACCTGACCTGGGACCCCCACCCTCACCCCGATCAGCCTGAAGGGCAGAGGGGGGTATAACCATGCCAGGGACCCCCATGTGGGCCTGCATGTACCCCAATCCTGGCCCAGAATCCAGCCCCCAACTCACAACAGCAGAGGGGGAGGGGATTCTGAGCACATCACGGTCCCCTCTGGGACCTACACAACCCAGATCTGTGGACCTTTGTCCACAACCTTGGAGGAGGCATGGGAAGAGGGCTGGAACTCTGACCATCTACAGTTTACCCCTTCTTCCCACTGTCATGCCCAGACACCCGCACCCATCACCCCATCCCTGCCTCAGATACCCACTACCCTCACCTGGGCCCTGCAGAGAAGGGAACGAAAGCCAGAGGTGACCTCTCCTTGACGTTTTCTGGGTTGAAGCGGGAGGGGTCATACACCTGGGGGTGAGAGGGAGACAGGCTTGCTGGGCGGGTCCCCCAGGACAGCCAGCCTTGGAGAGACAGATGACAGTGTCTGGTAGTGGGGGAGAGAGGTGATCTCGTATTTCCCTGTCAAAGCCCTTCCCTTTGTAGGAGCCCTGGAATGGGTAAAATGGGGGTCATGTAGCACCTCAGGGTCCGGCCACACAGCTGGATTGTGATGGGTCCCAAAAATACTGATGAGGCAGATGACACCTGTGCAAGAGGAGGGAGCAGTCAGGACAGGGCCCCACTGCCTGATGGGCCCCTCTTCCTGCCCAGGAGCCTCCTCCCCCTGCCGTTGTGGGCACCTTTGGGAATGACACGGCCATCTGGGAGCACAATGTCCTGGGTGCAGCGTCGGGAGATCATTGGGGCTGGAGGATGCAGGCGCAGACTCTCCTTAATGCACATGGTCAGGAAGGGCAGCTGGGCCAGGTCGTCCCTGTGGAAACACCACCCCCCCACCCAACGATCATTAATGTCTAGGGAGCAAAGACAGAAATACAATCCTCCAGCCGCTGTTTCCCAATGAGACCTTTTCTCCCTATAACAAAGTAAGTTCCACAGGAATCAAACATTTGAGAATTAGAAAAGCAGAAAAAAATTAAAACAGCAGAGAATTAGAAAAGTACCAGTGTTTAGGCAGGTATTTCTAAAGGACATTCCTCAAGAAAATACAACAGTCAAAAGTGAAATGTAAAAAGTTAACAACTTTACATAAAAATAAAGAAAATACACTGCCAGAAAAAAAACACGGATCCAATGTTTTATTTATCACTGTACTTGAGATACTAGCAAATGCAATTAGATAAGAATAAAAGGAGAGTAATGCAATGTGAAATGTTGGGGTAAATGTATCATTTTGGCAGATACTGATTTCATGCTTAGAAAACACAAGACATTCCACTGGGCAAATCTTATAAACATTGGAGATCCAGCAAGGGAGCTCAATTCTTTTCCCTAATCTTTCTCCTTTTTGTGTGGCTATTCAAAATGCCAATACCTAACACACTTCACTGTTTCAAAATTTGGAAACTATAAAACATAACCCACTTCTATGGCTCAAACCACCTATGTGCCACATACACAAACACAGGTTTCCTAGGTTGTTTCTAACGTATTCTTGCATAGCTACATTTAAGCACTAGAAAAATATATAGTAGCATGCTATATGCCATATGCACTATTCTGTGTCATTCCTCATTTATCAGTCTATTCTTGTATATCTCCTGGGACTTGTATCAAAATAGGATTCTCCATACTCTGGATCTATAAAATAATTTTCACATGGTTTAGAGCTTTTAAGATTTCTTGTTTTATAAATTTCAAATACTTGATTTATATGGACATCATCTTGTCATATGACAGGAGAAGAAGGTTGAAATGACTTTTTTACAGGCAGTTCCCAGTTGTCCCAAGAGCTTTTATTAAATGACCTATAAGTGATAGATTAAATGATCCTATTGATATGATCCTATTGATATGAGACACCATATGTAGCATTTGCTATGTTCATTGGACACAAAATTGGTGTGCATAAATCATTAGTTTTTATGTAGAAATGACAACCATCTGGGAAAAATAATAAAAGAAAAGATGCTAATAATAATAATGTAAAATACTTGGATTACACTTAGCAAGAAACACAAAGTCTGTATATTCCAAATAAACTTATAAATTTCACTCAACCCAAATAAATGATAACATTTCTCCATTGCAATGAAAGTATCCAGGGGTTAATTTAATGACACATGCATAAGATCTCTAAGCAAATATTTTAAAGTCTATTAAAAGACTACAGATTACTTGACTAGGTGGATATCAATTCCACACTCTAAGATAGTACGTGTCAATATTATGAATTAGCCCATTTTCCACATATCAATCAGATATGCAAGTCGACCCATAGGATATATTCACTTCAAATTAAAATCTACCTGAGCTTTTTTAGGCACTTAATAAACTTACTCTAAAGCTTTTCTGGAAGAATAAAAGACCACAAAGAGCTAGGCCAATAAGAAAATAAAATATTAAAGAGGGAGGAGTCACCCTACCAGAGTCTAAGACCCATTGCAAAGTCAGAGTAATACAACTAGTGTGGCACTGTTGCAGAAACAGAAAACCAGACCCACGGAACAGAATACAGAGCTCAGACTCAGACAAATGAATAAGCGAAAACTTCACATTTGGTAAAGGAAGGCCCACAAAACCCTGGGGAGTGGATTGATGGTGTGACTTGTAAAAGAAAATTTGGACAAATTTGACCTCGCGAAAATAAACCAAAAGTACCCACCTCACAATTAAAAGGCAATCTTTTGCATACAAAACAAAAAAGATTAATTTTAATACACATTCTTAAAAACAAATTTTTAAATGATCCAAATAAAAAGCAAAAAAATAACTGAGAACCACTCCTATAAAAACGACTTATCAATATGTGCAGAAGATGTTCAAAGTCACTCTTATTTAAAGAAATGTTCATTAAAAGAACTATGAAGATTGACAAAGATTTAAAATTCAATAATATGATAATGCTATTGGTAAAATTATGGGAAAGCTGATAACGTCAAACTCAGCTAATAGGAAGGGATTTGTAATTATAAGCAAAATTGCACAATGAAAATCGACTTTAATTTAGCAATTGCACTTCCGGGACTTTGTCCTGCAGAGATGCTCCCACGTAAGCAACGGTCACTGTACACACACGCCGACCACACCACATTTAACTTAGCAAAGTCTGAAACAATTCAAATATACATCAATGGAAAGATGTTTAGATAAATTATGGTACATCCACACAATGCAATACCATGCGAAAGGAGGAAAGAAGGGTCACCAGTCTTATCACAGACTGCAGTCTGGAAGGTAAATCAGCACAGAGACTCTGGAAGGCAATTCGGCAATATCTATCATAATTGGAAATGTTTAATTGAGTGTCTTCAACATAACATAGAGTGACCTGAATAAACTATGCACTGTTATGCAGCACTCAGAAAGAGCTGCAATACACCCTGCTGAGTTAAAGGAACAAGTTACAAAATACATGTGTGTGTGTGTGTGTGTGTGTGTGTGTGTGTGTGTGTATGATACCAAAGGACAAAATGTATATGGATATACACATGGAGATAGATACATAGATAGATAGAGATAGATAGATAGACAGACAGACAGATAGCAGATCCCTAGCTCTAGAGACCCCTCAGGAGAAAGGAGGAGGATTAAGTTGGGTGGGAAGAATGCCGAGGATAACCCTTGTCTTCTCTGTAATGTCCCATTTAGTGCAAGAAGAATGTGTTCTTATCATTGTTTCTGCAATTTAACACTCATTTTCCCTGTGCTCTATACACGCAATGGAATACTAATCAGCCTTAAGAAAGAAGGGAATTCTGTCTTTGCAATAGAATTTGGACATTATGCTAAGTGAAACAAGCCAGGCACAAAAAGACAAATACCGCATGATCTCACGTATCCGATGCATCTAAAATAGTCAAACTCATAGAAGTACAATCACATATTGTCACTAATTTTCTCAGCAGTCCAGACATTTTTGTCCCCAAAGCTTGCAACCTGTCCCCTGCTAGCCAAGCTGCATACCAAGCTCTGCTTGTGGTTTCTGCTCCCATTTCCGCTAAGCAATAGCGGCAAAATCAGCAAAAACAAACCATCTCCCCTCCTCCCCACCTGGCAGCAGAGCTGAGGAGAGGGGCTCAGGAACGGCCACGAGGACCTACACTCACCATTCAATCTCGTCAGGCTCACGGTCCCTCAGCAGCTCTCGTACCTCCTGCCGGCAGCGCTCCTGGTATTCTGGGTGCCTCGCAAGGTGGTACAGGATCCAGGAGAGGCCACTGGCCGTGGTGTCGTGGCCTGAGGGGCAGCCAGGCAGGCTTGAGTCTCTGGGCTGCTTCAGCACCAGGGTGTGGACAGCACCCTATATCGAGGCACTCAGGGAGGTTGGGAGGAGGGAGAGGATGGGCAGAATGGAGGGATCCAGGGTCCACCCATCAAGTCCCTGGGTTGGAGAGACCCCTGTCCCCACTGTAGGCCCACACTGGGACCCTCACCCCCAAACATGAAGGTGTCAGCTTCCGCTCTTACGTCCTCGTCTGACAACTCCTTCCCATCTTCATCCTGGACACAGAAGGCAAAACCCCCAAATCACACTAGCTCTGTTGGCTCCCGAGTCTGACCTGAGACAATCTCAAAGATTCATCCTCCTTCCAGAAGCCCAAGCCCACACAGCACTCCTAGACCTCTCCTGGTCACCACTGCCAGAGCCCTCACCCCACAGGCTTCCCCCCGGCTTCCTCACCTCCTCTTTTGCTCCTGGTGGGAGGAATCAACGATCCACGAAAATATTTATGTTTCTGCATGATGACAGCTTTCTTTCTCTTTTTTTTTTAATTCAGTCCCCGTAGGGACCATCAAAACTTGCCAATGCCGACTATATTGCAAGTTGTCACAGCAGGGTATTGGGAAAAGTTTTCAATTAGCGATAATCGTGCCTTGGATAAACCTCATTGGCTATGATACTGCCACTGCGCAAAGCTAGATGACAGCTTTCTGAGGAAAAAGTTCCTGGCAGCCTGGGTTACAGGATGATGAAATGGCCATTTTC
>RJWJ010049596.1:0-10009 GCA_004363605.1 Indri indri | reverse complement strand
TGTCCGCGCTTTCCAGGTTTTGCGTTCCAATCTCCCGTTCGCCTTATTCTTTTTCAGATTTGTGTGTCCCCCGCTGTATCTCCACCGATTCACCTCGCTGTTTTTGCAGGAGAGAGATCCGGTCATGTGTAGCAGACCGAGATCTACGTCTCTTTCTCTGGAGGCAGGGAACCGGGAGGCTACCTTAACTCCACCATTTTTCTCCCCCAAAAGGTGTAAATTTTTCCAGAAAATGATGTAGAAATTCAATTCAATTTCAGTTAAAATTTCTATCAATTATTCTTATGAAGCTTGACAAGCTGATTCTTAGATAGATAGGAACAATTACAGAGCAGAAACTGTGACAGCAAACTGGAATCCTGCTGACCACATGGGTGTCTTCCAGCTCCACAGAGTGAAACTGCCCTACAGGATAAAACTATCTTAGAAAAGTTATTTCAGTAACTCATGCCCAAAATAAAGGTCAAAATTCCCAAAACTCTCTAGTTTACGATAAATCATGGGATATATTATGGCTCTGGTATATTTTATTAGAAAAGAAGTCAATATTCTGGCAAACTTCCCAACACTTCAATCAAATATATGTAATTGTAAAATAGGGCAATTTAGTTTATAAATTTTTTAGAAGATCATTAAATAGTAACAGAATGTAATTTCATATACTTTCTGTCTCTGTAAGAGAATAGAATTACTTCATTTCTTTATCAGTTGGGTTGAAAACAAAGAGCATACCCTGATGTAGAAGACAAACCAGAAAAATACCTCTTCATTAAAAGACATTCCGCATATGTTTCTTTTATTCTTTTTAGTGGCCTATCTAGTTGTATAATCAAAGAAAGTGTATTTCTAATAACTATAAATACAGTACTACTACAAAAAAATTAAAAAAAATAACAGAGCAAGATTAAACAAGACAATTTGGAAGGGCAGGTTGTGAACAATTCACCTAACAGATACCAAGGTTTGCTAGAAATGTCTAGAAATGAAGGGAGTGTGATATTTTCTAAGGGAACAAAATAATAAAGATGAAAACACCAATATACATGACAACTTAATATACAAAGGAAATAGGATATGAAAAAAGAGTCTTCAATAATTGAAAATAGAAAAACTATTTAGCCATAAGAACAACTGAAAAAAAGAAAATAGAAGACAGAGTGAGAGCAAGAATGAGAGAGACAGAGAGAAAGGAAAAGGAAAGGGAAAAAAAGGAAAAGAAAGGGGGGGAGGAAGTAAGGGAAAGAAAAAAAGGGAAAAGAAAAAATTAACTTTTAACTTTTTGCTGTATATGAAAATAAAGCACAAATAAATTAAGTACTTACGTGTGAAAGGGAAACTTAATATTTCTAGAAAAATACAGTAAAATTTTTGATTTGGTAATAAAGAAGGATTTCTTATTCATGACATAAAAATCTTAAACCACTGAAGTCACGTGATAAATTATATTTACGAACTTATGTTCAGGAAGATAGCATTAAAAAAGGAAAGCCACAAGATGAACAAAAATATTCACAAAAAATACATATTACTTGCAATTTCCTGTGATTATATTGTGTAAAAATAATCCTAGTAGTGAATTACTGAAATAATTTCAGTAGTTTCCAATAACAAGGATTTGTTTCTCAATTATATGTCTGTGCATTGGCTATGGGATGTAGGATGGCCGAGTCGGGCAGTACTTTGCCAGGAGTGCTTTGGGTCAGCTCCACGTGTCTCTTCCTTCTGGGACAAGTAGATCCCCAGCATATGTCCTGTGCTACATAAGCAAAGGCTTATGGCAGAAGATAAGATCGCAAAGAGAGCTCTCAGCTAGTTAGTATGCCTCCTGTAGCCTTAGCTGAGAACAGAAACATTGATATTCCAAAGCAAGACAAAGGGCCAAGCCCAGCTGTGCTGCTCCAAAAGAGAGAAGAAAGTATGTGTTAAACAATGATTCCATCTACCATAGACATAGTCAACAAATCCCATTTCTAAAATATATACACAATTACAATGAACTGATAAGGGGAAAAATTGAGCAATTGGCAAAAGACATGAATAGACAATTCACAGACAAGGAAACATAAATGGCCCCATCTCATTGATAATCAAGAAACTGCAAACTAAAGCTACAAAGGAATACCATTTGTTAATACCATTTTACAAAAATTTAAAAGTTCGACAAAAGCACGTGTAAGTAGGAATGAGACACATGTCTAGTACAAGTTCGAAATGGTGCAGTCTCTTTGAAAGTTAATTTGGCATAACTAGGAGAACTAAAGGTGTTCCTTAACCCATGACCTTTTTATATACCCTATAGAAATTTTTGCATACCTACAGCTGGAGACATGTACAGAAGTTTTGATAGTGTGCATTTTGTAATAACAAAACCTGGACGCACTCCAAATATTTTTTGATAGGAGAATAGATTATAAATGGCAGTAAAACATTATTAATAATTGGATGACTATACAGCAGGGATAAATAAGTGAAATAAAATACACATAACTCTAACAAACACAATTTAAGGCAAAAAAAAGATGTATCCAGAAGAATACATATAGTATGATTAATTTAATGTACATATGAATAATAATCTTATACATTTAAAATTAAATATTATGTTTTTAAGGTTATGTGCATGTGATAAAATTTTATTTGAGGAGAGTGGTTACCTATAGGGGGATAGGGGAATGGGATATGGAATTCAAAGGCATAGTAATACCCTATTTATCATATTGGGTTTTTAAATATGAGTGAATATTATCACTTTTTAAAGTACACATATGCTTTATATGCACAGTGTATAAAACCAAGGAAAGTTTAACTAAATGTGTTCCTTTATTCCTAGCACATCTGAGGATCCTGTTTTAATGAGACTCTGGTAAATTGACACCGTTATTGGGTATAGTTACTCAATGGCTCAAAAAGTCTTATAAAATTTTTATAATTAATTAGAGAGGGAAGAAGAGTAAAAATATCACTTGGATACTCAGACATTATCAGAAGAGAAAGTGACCCGTGGAGTAGAGGCCCAAAAGTGGCCTCTGGAGGCATAAGGAGACAGAATTCATTATTTTGATGATTTTTTATCACCACGTATAATCCACCTCCATCTTGATGACAAATAAATTTGGTTTATCAGCACTTGAAGCAGATATGCTTTCTTGTGGTAGACAAAGCAAACAAGCCCTCCAGAATTAGAATGCCAGAGCATGAATTTGTGAAAAATATATTGATAATTGTACCAGGAATTGGAATACAATTATTCCAGAAGTGCAATTGCTGCATCTGATCTGACATGTTTTTATAAGATCCTTCTAGTGGCTGTAGGGCAAGAAGACAAGGTAAAAACTGAAAGAAAATAAAAACAGGGAGGCTGGTGGGTGGGCTGCTGGAAAAATCCAAGGGAGGCATGGTAGGACTATAGTGGCATAGGTAGTGATAACATGATCAAATTGTGGTAGAGCTAACTGAATGTGTTTCTGGATTTGATGTGGGGTCTGAGAGAAAGAGAGGAGTTCCTGGTAACTCTAAGGGGTTAGGCTTTAGAAATTATGGTTAAGGAGACAGGAGGAAGGGGAATACAAGGTGTGGATCACTTTGGGGTGTGAGGGTGTCAAGAGTTTGATTTAATGTTAAAGTGGACATGTCAAGCAGACTTATGTATATTTTTTCTACAATTCATGAAAAAGTTAGGGTCTAAAGATATAAATTTGGGAATTGTTATCAGTGGGTAGATGGTATTTTAAGCTAAAAGACAGGATGAAATTCCCTAGTGAGTGAGTATAGATGGACAAAAGATGTTCAAAGACAGAGCCCTAGGGCTGCCTGACATTTGGAGGTTGACAAGAGAAGAACGATCTGGCATAGGGAGAAGAGAAGAAAGGGCTGTGAAGGTGGGGAGAGACAGGTGATCGAGGTGTCTTGGAAGTCAAACAGAGAAAGTGTTTTATCAAAGACATGGTGATGAAATGTTTCAAAAGCTGCTGACATCAAAGGTAGTGAACAGAAGAAGAAATAAAAATGGCCTTTTAGGCATCTGAAAATAAGTTAATTGTGTTTAATAAAAGAAATGAAAATTTGAACAATATTGAAATATTTTTTATTACCTATCCAGTTGTAAGACAGGTAGAATTTTGACAGCATTCCCTGATAAAGAAGCTGTAGGGAAATAAAAATCTCATATTGCTGATAAGAATAAAAAAATGAAGAGAAATTGAGCAATAACTTAAAAAAAATGATATATGCATTTATCTTTGACAGAGTCACATTTAGGAACCATTCTAAAAAGATTCCAGGAAAAAATATATAAAATTCATGACAACTGACTAATTTTCAATACCATAAAAACAAAAGTAAACAAAACAAGGCAAAAGGAAATAACTCCCCACCTTCATCAACTACAAAAATCCTAGAAGGAGCTGTTCTATTTAAAAGAGATGTTAAAAAAATCTGAAAACCTATTATTATGTGTAGGCCTTTTATGGATTCTCTTTAGAATAAATCAACTATGGAAACATTTTTTTGAGACAATAGGGAAATTTTGCTTACAGATTAGACATTGTTTTATTTTATCATTAATTTTATTACTGTTCATTCTATTAGATGTGATTTTTGAGGGGATTATTACAGGATAATGTTTATATTTTTTAGAAATGCATATTGAAGTGGATAATGATGAAATGCCATGATACCGAGGATTTGCTTTAAAATATCTCAGCATCACGAGCTTTAAATACTTCACCAAAGGAAAAATGTGACAAAATCTTGATAATGGTTGAATCTGAGTGATAGGTGAGGGGCATGGTTTGAATATGTAAGGACTTACCTTAATGTCCTCTAGGTTTATCCATGGTGTTGCATAAAGCAGGATTTCCTTCCTTTATAAGAATGAATAATATTTTATAGTAAATATACACACCACAATTTCTTTATTCATTCATCTGTAGATGAATGTTTAGATTGTTTCTATATCTTGGCTATTGTGAATAATCCTGCAGTGAACATGGAAGTGCAAATATCTATCCCTTCAGGATCCTGATTTCAATTCTTTTGAAGATATACATAGCAATGGGATTGCTGGATCACCTAGTAGCTTTATTTTTACTTTTTTGAGGAACCTCATACATGTTTTCCGCAATGCTTATACTACTTTACACTCCCAACCACAGTGCACAAATCACAGAAGGATGAATACTGCATGATTCCATTATATGAGTTATCTAAAATAGTTGAACTTATAAAAACAGAGTAGAATGGTGGTTTTCAGGGGCTGGAGGGAGAAGGAAATGGGAAGTTTTTCTTTAATGGATATAAAGTTTCAGTTACGCAAGATGAATAAATTATAGAGATCTGCTACACAACATTGTGCCTATAGTTGACAATATTGTATCGTGCACTTAAAATTTTAAGAGAGTAGATCTCATGTTAAGTGTTTTTATCACAATAATAATACAAAATAAAAGAATCTATGAGGGCTATATGACATCTCATTGATTTACTCCTTCCACTATTATACATATATATAAAAAATTAATAATAATTTTAAAAGCTGCTGATATCGAGAAATAAGAGGAAAAAATGACTGTTGGCATTGGCATTATGTTGGTCACCTTAGTAAGAGCCGTTTGAGTGGCCAATGTAAGGTAAAATCCTGGCTTGAGACTGTTCAAAAGAAATTAGACTAAGACAGACTCCACATAGGTCTTTGGAAAAAATTATGTAGAGGGAAGCAAAGACTTGAAGAATGATATAATGATATGGAGGGATATGTGAGATCCAATTTTATTTTTTTAAATTTATGAATTGAATTATTTTAATACATTTTGATGGATTCATTTGATTTTTTCCCCACAAGAAAGGATAATTAGAAAGTCTCTTGAAAAACATGTAATAACAATGAATCACTTTAGCTAAATTTAAAGAGACAGCTCTTTGCATTTATTGTATAATAGGAATGCTTTATCAGTGGGATGGAATTATCTGGAGCCCCAGTTTACCTGCTTTCATTCTTGGACAGATGAATATGTCAGTGTTCCTAATGAAATTTTTTTCTCCAGTCTTTCATAGGTTGCCAACCTCTGTCTTTTTGCGGGGTGGGAGGTTAAATTTTTCATTTTTTATTATTGTGGGTACATAACAGTCATATATATTTACAGGATATATGTAGTGTTTTGATGCAGGCACACAATGTGTAATAATCAAATCAGCATGATTGGGGTGTCCTTCACCTCAAGCATTTCTCGCTTCTTTGTGTTAGGAACATTCCACTCCCACTCTTAGTTCTTTAATCCCTTTCAGTTTGACACATTCTTTTTTTAACTATATGAATACACTCAGTTTTGGCACAGAATGTCTTGACTTGGGGCCATTATGAGTTAGTCTCAAATCTTACTCTCCAACAATGATATTAGTTTTTTAAAAAATCATGGCACTCATTTTATCCTCTGTATACTGACAATATGTGAAATTGAGGAACAGATTTTATGAAGCAATTCCTCCAAAAGGTAAGTGAGCAGGAATGGAAAGTTACCAGATTATTAATCTTTATTAACTTATTGAATATAAGTAATATTTAAACTTGTGTTAAATATTATAGTATTGAATGCTTTTTGATGATACTATCTTGTCAAGAAAATGTTAACTAGAATGAATTTGGCAATTTTAAGTTTCTTCTTTTGCATGTTATAAAGATATATGTAAATACAATTATCTTCCTAAAATTCCACAGTTTAATATAAATGTTTAACTATTAGATGGATAAATCATTAAAGGAGTAATGAATTTACATAGATCAAATGATACAGAGAAAGATTTTTAAAAATCAGGAATAACTGTTGATTTCTGAGTGTATTTCAATTGTTTATTTTCATTTTCTTTCCTCTTCCAAAATTATCACCATGAAAAGAGAATAGCTTCTTTTGCTTGTCCCTGCAATGCTTCTCATATTATTATAAAAGGTCCTTTCACAATTACCTTATTTTAAACTAGAGAATACTGTTTGGGTAAAACATATTCTTCTCAAATAACCTTGATCAAAACCAATGTTCATTTTGAATGAGATCATCAGTTTCAATTAGAAGAAAAATCAAAGGATTTTACAAGTTTGAATAATTTTTTTTCCTAAGGTGTCAATATCTCCACTGCAAATGGTTTATGATGTTTTAATTCAGTCCTTTAAAGAACACTTTATAGAACTATATTAGAATTTATTAAAATATAAGCGGTTTATATTTTGAGATCCCATATTCACACTTAGAGGACAAATTTTTCAAAAGATTGTCTTAATATTTTGTATATGGGATGAAATCTTCAGAGACAATATGACACCTAAACTGAAAGGTGCTATTTTTCACAACTGAGATAGAAGTGAGGATGATGCACTCTCAAAAATGCGTTAGATGGGTTGAAAAATGGTCCTTATTTTGACAAAGCCTCTGACATTAAAGATGCATTTGCAAACATTGATTATAATTTTTAAACAAATGTTGCAGTAAAGAAGGTAATATTTAAAAATAAATATATTTCATATAATTTTAATAAAATAGCAATGATGAAGAATTGGTGCAAAATCTAACACTTGATTTTTTCCCCTCAATATTTGACCCTCTCAGAATCCTAGTTATCTCAGGAATTATGAACTCTATTTTTATAGTTGCTCAAGTTGAGTCTTGGGATTGCCTTTAGTTTCCACTTTCATTCACACCTTACGTCCAGCCATCACCAAACCCCGTCGATTATTCCTTCAAGAGATGATAAAATTCTACCACTTCTCACCACTACTCTCTCGTGCTAGTCTAAGCCTCCACCAAATTTTTCTTAGATTACTGCAGTAGGTTCCCAACTCATCTCCTCCCACAATAATCTAATGCAACATAGCAGCCAAAATGATCCTTTTAAAACAGAAGTCAGATCATGTTACTTACCTGCTCAAAATATTCCGTGAACTATTTCGGAGAAAAGCCAAAGTGCTCAAAATGACCTACGAAGTCCTTCGTGATCTGGTGAACCTCCAAACCATCTGCCCCATTGACTACCACTCTCGACCTCACTGACTGGTAGCCAAAAAAACCTCCTTGGTTTTGCTCAGTACAACAAATGCAATTCTCCACATGGACTTTGCACTTGTCATTCCCTCTGTCTGGAATGGCCTTTCCCAGAAACCCGGGTTATTCTACCCCTTATCAGTTATATCTCTGCTCAAATATCTTGTTTTCAGAGCAACCTTTTCTGACAATCTTGTAGGAAAATAGTAAACTGTAGATTTCATGCCTCAGACCTGGACTCAGCCAATTATTGAAGTATTCTTGGCTCCTTTTCCTGGGAGATGCTATTTTGAGATCACAGTTTGAACAAAGGAGTGTCATTCCTAATGGTGAACATTGCTAGAACTTGTGTGTGCGTGTGTGCTATCGACCATCTGTCTGTATCTGTCTATACATATCTCTATTGATATAAATATATACGCGAATATAGAAGAAAAAACATGTATGTAGATATTTTTAAAATAAAATATTTTTGATATTTCATGACATTTATATTCATATTGAGTAAAATTTAACCTCTTTTTTGTGTGTCCTTTTCCCCACAATGAAGGTCCTGAATTGCAAGGATACTGGGCATAATAAAATTGGAATTGTATGTGTTGTATACTAGATCATATAGAGAACATCTTTACAATAATAATACTAACATTACCACCAACTTAGTTTAAAAGTTTTTCTTTCAAATAGTCTACCCATTCTCTCCTATTGTACCCATTGTCAGAACATATAACCAATACAAATTATACTGTCTTCTTTATATCTTCCATCAATATTAATTCTACTAATATAGACACATTACTATATCTGTAATGCTCACCACAAATCTTTATGTCAAAGTCTCTCCAGTCATTTTGGTTGTCTGAAGTTCATTCTTTAGTAGATTTAAAGAAAATATGCTTTGGAACAACAGACCTTGAGAGTTTGCATGCTGATGACAAATTTTCTGCAGACTCTATGCTCGAAAGTAATTTTGATCATATATAAATTTTTTATCAATTTCTTTCTACATTTCTTTTTACTTTAAAATTTTCTTTTTTAAAAATCTTTTATTTCTCTTAAAACACTGCCTTCATGTTTGCCTTTTTTAGTCTTTATTTTAGAAACAATTGCTTCATTAAAATTTCTATTTCTTTCCTGACTTCTACCACCACATTTCTGAGTTATGTTCTGAGTTATGTTGTTCTTTCATATTTTGCATGCCTTTTCCTTTGTCTTTTAAGTTATTGCAATATATTGATGTTTTGTAGACGTTTCTTCTGGTCTACTTTCATTTCCTATGTGCATGTCATTCATTCTTTCTTATTCTCTCTCTTTCTTTCATAATAGAGCTGTATGGGGGCCATTTTGTTACTTTTATTTTTGTGAACTTAATTTTATTAAATTTTAGGATAGCATTTCTAACTTCACGGATCTAAGTTTCTCTCTTCTGTTGTTTTGTGAAGAGTTAAAAGTTACAGCAACTTACTTTCTGAGAACTCCTGGTTGTTTCTTCCCCTCAATTTTATCCAAACTCCTTTTTCTTTTGATTATATTGTTTCTAATTTATTTGAATTCTAGTTACAGAAATTTCCTGTTAGTACGAAGTATTATCATGGAAAAGACATAAGATGAGTTTCACGATTTCGTAAGATGCAGAATGTTCCACACCTCTGGACTTCATCCTAGACCCCTTTCTTCCCCTCTTAAGGCCTCTCTCAGTTCTCTGCTGAGACCACCTAGTGAGGGGTTGGGAACCTTGAAAACATTGTTTTCCACTGTGACTCAGTTTTCAGTACTTTTCTACTTCTAACCTTTCCCTTTAACCTCCCTCTCATCCCTGGGTCCATAAAATATTCCAGGATTTCTAGGCAGGACAATGTTTCCCCATCTGTGCTGATCCTCTGGACCCTCCCTGGTGCTGTTCCATGGGGAAGAATGGAATATTGTGGGAGCCTCTTTCTTATAGTATCTCAGTAAGTGAATCGAGGCTTGACTGTTCATTT
>RJWJ010049595.1:0-10154 GCA_004363605.1 Indri indri | reverse complement strand
CAAATGTGTTTTTGACTTACAATATTTTCAACTTATGGTGGATTTATAAGGATTAACACCATCATAAGTCATAGAGCATCTGAATTCCTATTATTTGCCTGGTTTTATCTTTACTTCATTTTGTTTTGTTTTTATAACTTTTTAGTTCCATCTGCTGAAAAGTCTAGAAAAAATAATCAATTCAGAAGCAATGAGGACCGCAAGGACCTAGATTGTGGCTTTGGAATACCATTTTCCACTAAAAAAGGAGGGGGGGATATTTCAGTGAAATGATTTATTTTAGATCTGAAGCAGGAGATGTGTAACATGAGCCCACAATATAGCAAAGAAGCTCTCATGTGGAGGTATGTCAGTAAGCCTGGGGAGTCCAGTTAAAGAGGTTCCCATTGTCCAAAGATGAAATGATATTTGAATATCAGTGTGGCTAAAGCAGTCAAGGATGGAAATACATCACTTATGTTTAAATGCATATCCATTTGAGAGGATACTAAAAAACTAAGTTTTTATTTTGAAAACTGACATATCAAAGGAATAAAAATCCAGCATGTATCCTGTCTTTCCTTAAAAGACTATGCAACCAAGTAACCAAATGATAAATGAGCGATGCTTCTCTTTCAAAAATATTGTAGCCAATAAATCAAAAACCTATAATTAAAGAAGACAATCACCACTTTGCAACCCATAATTAACTAACGGATCTAGGTATAGATTATCAATGGCTGTTAACTTCACAAAGCATACATGGTGGGCTTCCAGAAGAGTACAACTTTATCTGTGCAGTAATCTCACCAAAATAATCTAGATTCAGCTAAAAATTTTCATAAAAAACAGAGGATTATGCTAAATGGCAACACAGGGATATAATCAGCAAAATTCATGGTGTGAGAAATTCTACAGAAAAAAATAAGTGGCTTTTTTTTTTCCCAACACACAAAATTTGAAAGATTAAAACAACACAAAACAAACAAAAAAAAAGCTTGAGTGGAACCAATAGCCTAAAGAGAATTAAGAGGAGACTTCTGATTTCAGTTTTGACATGTAAAGAGTTTTAAAGTCATCATTCCCATTCTTATGAGAAGAAGAAGCTGTAAAAAATGAAAATCAATTACTTTTTTTTGGACCCATCAGAGAAACAACATTGCAGGACAAACCACCTTCCTAAAATGTGAAAAGACAGACATATCCAAAGCAACACAGCCCAAATCTGCTTACCTGAAACAGAAGCCTCTGGAACTCTAGTTAATTAAAGTCTAGCTTTAATGAATTGCTGGAGGCTGAGTTTGGACTAGTGGAGAAACTAGTCCAAGTGGAGTGAGAAACTTTGAGAGCTCAACATTTTCTTAGGATTTATCTCCAGATCTGACAGAGATTCCTTCATGGGACTGGCAGGGGGAAAGGAAGGCTAATCACTGTGAAATACAATCAGAACCTTCTCCACAGTAAGATCTACTTTCTAAGGGAAATACTTTGCTAGAGCTTTATTTCACCTGGGAGAAAAGAAGAGCATCCCTGTGACTCCAGTACCCCTCTCGCCTTCCTCTCTTGTATAAGGAAGAAAAAATAAATATAGCCAACGGGGCCAGACATTCAAGGAAGCAGACTGGAAATGCTGCAGCAGGAAAGGAGGTTGGAGGTAGAGTAAAAAAAAAAAAAAAAAAAAAAAAAAAAAAAAAAAAAAAAAAAAAAAAAAAAAAAAAAAAAAAAAAAAAGCCATACCATTGGAGAACCACTTTTGAAATCCGCAGCACTGAGACAAGCTCTGAGATTTAATAGAATGAACGTCATTGAATGCTCCCCTACCCCACACCTTATCATCCTGAAAATAGACTCCCATATAGTAACAGCGGATTTCGGCTGAAAGGTGCAGACTGCCTCTGAGAAGGAATGCTCGGGGAAGAACAAAGTCAGGAGAAGGGACAAAAGCAAGGATACTAGAGGAACTTGAAGCCTCTAGCCCTGAGATCCCCAACCCCGTGCCATGGACTGGTACTGGTCCGCGGCCTGTTAGGGACCAGACCACAAAACTCCAACACCCTTCCATGAAACTTAGGAAGGGGAGGGGCAGCCGCACAGCAGTGTTAGGTCAGAAGGAGGACAAACGGGTGGCAAGGAAGTGGCTAAGGGCAGAGAGCAGAACCGAATTGTAGCCAGGAACTGTTCTCTGTAGGAACATACACAGTAAGGAGCTCCCAGTGACCTTTAACAGACCTGGAGCTTATTACCGTCTAATTAGCAAAGCATGGGTGGAGTTTCCACGAAAGATGCTGGGAGTAGGCATGCATAGTAAGGAACTGCTCCTGCCAGGAGAAAGGCAGGACAAACTAGTAAGCATATAAAAGACAGTGGTGTGCCCAGACTTGGGGTCTTCTCTACTCCTGAAGGATGACCGGTCTCTCCCTCTGGGACATACTTTCTTTTTGCATTAAATGTTGTTTGTGAGACTGCTTCACATTTGTGATCACTCTGTCATCCGCTCTACTTGGTACCAGTACTCATTCTTGACACCGGGAACCAGGGACCAGGAAACATCCACACAGGCCTACAGCAGCAGGTGAGCAGCGGCAAGCAAGTGAAGGGGTGAAGCTTCACTTGCATTTACAGCCACTCCCCTCCCCATCGCTCACGTCACCACCTGAGCTCCGCCGCTCCTCCTCCCCGCATCCATGGAAAACTGTCTTCCATGAAACCAGTCCCTGGTGCCCAGAAGGTTAGGGACCACTGCTCTAGCCCCTGTAGTTACTGAAACTCCCAGCTAGATTAATGTAAATTCTCACAGTAACAATCTGTGTACTTCTGTTCCTATTACCCAACACATCATGAGTGGCTGTCAACAAAAAATTACAAAGCATGACAAAGATAGGAAATAATTCAATCTAGAGACAAGCATCAGAACCAAACTCTAGTATGATATAAAAGTTGCAAATATCAGACAAAAAATTTGAAATAACTTTGGTTAATATGCTAAGAACTTAAATGGGAAAAGTAGACAGCATGCAAAATCAATGAGCAATATAAACAAAAAGAAACTCTAAGAATAAACCAAAAGAAATAACTACTAGAGGAAAAAAAACGACAAAAATGAAGAATGCCTTCAATGGTTTAAACAAGACTGCACAAAGAATCAGTGAGCTTGAAAATAGGTCAATAGAAATTTGCACACTGAAATGCAAAAAAAGAATGAACAAGGAAAACAGACTATCCAAGAACTGTGGAACAATTTCAATAGGTGTAACACACATGTAACTGGTATACGAGAAAAAGAAAGAAAAACTAGAATAGAAAAAAAATAGCAATGTATCCTGAATGGGATCGTGGAACAGAAAAAAGACAATAAATAAAAATTCTAAAAATATGAATAGAGTATGTATAATAGAGTATGTATATGTATACATATACATAATATACATATATTATGTATATATATATTATATAGAGAATAGAGTATGTATAATATAAAAACATGAATAGAGTATGTATAAATAATACTGTATTTATATGGATACACTTATGTACCATACTGACATAAGATGTTAATAATTGGGAAAACGGGGTGTGGAGAATATTCTAAAATTAACTATTCTAAAATTAAAATTTTTAATAAAACAAATTAGGAAACATACCAATGAATTAAAATACATGGAGTTTAAATCTGATACTTTATTTTTAAAAGTGTGACATTTATGAATTAATTGAAAATCTGAACTGATTGGCTATTTGATGTGAAATACTATTTGTTGAATTTTTGAATAAGATAATATTCTGTCTGCTTTTTTAAAAAAGAGTCTTCTTTTAGAAATACAAATGAACATTTATTGGTGAAATAATTTAATTCAGAGACATGCTGTGGATTAAGAGAGGAGGGGGAAGTGGCCAAGGTGCGGATGAAGCAGGGTCGCAGGTTTGAGGGTCGCTGGCACGGGGTGCACAAGGCTCGTGGTGCTGTTCCACCTTGTGTGTGGTGGACATTTGCCAAAATGAAATCTCATAAGGAAACATGCACAACTTTTTAACCATTGTTGTGAGGGATTAAGAGTAAACGAATAAAAAAACAGATGAACTAAATTTTTCTCAAAGTTAATAGAGAGCAGTTTGGCAAAAACACTTCAAATTTTCACAAATCTGGATTCCCTAGAATAAATTTATTTCACTATCTTTAGCAAAAGAACCAAATGCTATGCATTAAAAAACTGGCCAGGGTGCTGCCCTTGTCACCATACTTTGCATTCATTCCTCTCTGCTGAAGGCACAGACGCTGAGATAAAGAATAGCTGTGCAATGTGTGCAGATGAAAAGAGTTCTGGGCTCGTACTGAATTAAACCAATAGATGATGATCGGCAGCTGGAAGCACATGCTTGAATGCTGAGTGAGATGCTCACAGGGGCTGCATGCACACTGAGGCCAGCCATGGGATTTTAAACACAGAAATTTCTGCCTCTTCAAAAGCATCATACATAATTAGTAAAAGGTCTGCTTTTTTAAAGACTAAAATTCAGAAGTACAGATAAGATGAAAGTGTAAACAGATGCTAAAAATAAATCCCATCTTTTTCCCTAACCCAGCAAGGCCACTCTGTAAGGAAATATTATACTTATAAAAAAATCTGTAAAATTAGAGATGAATGAATATGCCACACACATACACAAAAATACATGCAAGCTATTTTACATTAAAAATTGAAAAGAAGATGATGTATCAAAGGCATACATCCTAAGTTTAGACATAAACGAGATGAAAACTTGGGGGGAAAATACAGCCTCTACGAAGCAGTAAAGGAGGCTCTCAGGTGTAACAGAAGCTCAAGTTGTATAATAAAAAGAGGTTTAAAACTATTCTGGCTTCAGGTTTTTTACACATCATTAATATCTACCACTTCAAGTCACTTCAAATTAGGCATCCCAGCAGTTAAGTTCACATTTTCCTTGCTTCAAGGAAAGAATAAAAATGCAAGACAAAAAAAAAAAAAAAAGATTAAAATACAGCATTTTTCAGTGTTGATGGGAACATGGGGCAAGAGGAAAGAAACTTAAGGAAATATAGAAAGATATTGAATTGAAATTCTGTGGCTCGACAAATGTCAGCTCACTTCTCTATTTTTCAGCTTTGTGGAGATTAGTAATGGTTAAAGATGTATAAAATTGTAAACTATATTGAACAAAGGGGACAGGCCTCTGTATGCTGGTGGCCAGGACTCCGGAGAGATACAAGAGTCACCAGCTGACTCTGAGTTACTGTTTTTGAAAGGAGATACTTCAGTGAGGAAGGGGAAATGGACATGATTTATTCTACTGAGACATTTAGGGGAAAGTTTTTAATTTAAATTCATATGTCACATGTGTTATATTTTGTTCTGCATTAAAGTATATCCACAAAGATTTCTATGCTATGTGCTGTTATTTATGAGTATGGAAGAATTTAAGCACAAGTTCTGATAACTGAAATTGTTTCCAGCATGAGTTTTTCATCTTAAAAAAAGTACAAATATGCAGATGTATAAATATGCAGACCAAAATACAGCAATGAGCAGAGGTTGATTTGAGCCATGGAGGTTAAGGGGATGAAGAAGTGAAGTATTCTGAAACATCTGGGACTCAAGAATATAATCACAAACATTATTGTGATGTAAATCATGGAGATTTGTATTATCGGAAAGACACAGAGACCGCTTACGAATATCTGTAAGATAAAGAGAATGTGGAGACAGAGGGTGAAATTATTTCTTTAATGTCGATTTTGTTGCCAAGAGTTTCAATTATTACACAAAAACAATGCAATAGATGTAATGGATTGAGTCATTTCTGAAGTTCTTAATACACTGCCTGAAGGCATCTTACTCTAGATTTAACTCAAATTGGCTTGAAAATGAAGATCACCTCATAGAAACTGTAAGCTTGACTGAGAGAAGATAAACTAAGAATGTTGATCAAATCAAGGCAAATGAAGCGACTAAAACTATATAGACACAAAAGTCAAAATCTGGCTGAATTCTTTCTTGCAAATGTTTTTTCTTTTCATTCTAAGATGTTGGTGATATTTCCCACCTTCTTTAATAAAAAATGACTTGGAAAAAGGGATAATATGTAGACTAGTTGCAGTAGAACCAGTGCCATCTCCTGTCCTGGCTGATAATGAAGTTCATAAAAAGTAAACAAACAGCACATGCATTTGCAGACAAGATTAGGAAAGAAAACTCATCTCCAAAATGACATGTAGACTTTATCTGGATAAATATTTACCCTCATGTGAGATATGCCAAGAAGAGTTAGGAGTAGGATTGACAGCTGCTGTCCTCTGGTCATCTGTGGGAAAATCAGATGTATTTCTCAATTCAAAAATAGCTGCATTCAAGTGTATTTGAATTGATTTAAGAGGTGAAAAATCATGGCTGCACCAGGATGTAAATGGAGGGAGAAGTCTGTTAACAGTGAACTTGTAAAGGTGAAAAGAAATTTATCGCGGAAGAAGAGGGAGGGAGTGACAGACACTAGGCCACTTGATTGGGAAGCATAGCGTTATAGCCGTGAACATGCATGCTGTACAGCTCCAAACCCTTTCCTCTTCCTGTAACCAAGCTGCCTAGAGGAAGGGAAGACTTATCTCTATTCAGGGCAGGCTGCTGGGGAGCGTGTTAGAAAGAATGTTCTAAAGGAAGCTGAATTAGAAATAAATTCCCTGATGTCAATCTGGGAAGGTTAAGTGGACATGTAAGGCCCTTTCTCTAATAAGGGCGAGAAGGAAATTATGGTTCACAGCTAAGCCTCCCTAAAAAGGGCTTATGATTCCACTTTATATTTTTCAATACCATAATAGCAAATGAGGGAATACTAAAAGCTCTACTTGTAGTAACTCATTCTATTAATAATATTTCTAACTCTGAAAGTTAGGTCATAAAATGGTAATTTCTTAATCTAACTCCTGTTTTCCCCATCTCTCTTTAAGATAGAAATTATGAACTGGCAACTCACAGGTAAGCCTGGCCCATCAAAACTCCCTCCAAAATTAAAAAATAAACAAATAAATTTGATGCTAATGTTTAAAAATTGGGAGAAAAATCTCAATTTCTGTCTTTCCTTTGGAAAAAAGAAAAGATGAGCAATCCTAGGACTAATCCCACTGGAGCTGAGTTGTCACAGGCAGCTTTATGATAAAGCGGCCTTCTCTATTTCCCACTCTTTCCAGTCTGGGGCACTTTTTACTTCTCCTTTGAATGCCTGGCCCTGTAGGTATTTGAGTTCTTGAGGAACGCGAAACCATGCCTATAATATTGTATTACACTCTGTAAGTAGAAAATAATTTTTTCACCAATATCTGATAATCTTTTTAAAAGTTTCTGATTTCATTGAAATGGAGAAATTAGCTAAATTAACATTTCGTTTTCTATATCCAAGACTGAAAGTCAATATTCTACTGGCTAAAGACATTATAGGAATACATTCACCACAGCGGGAAGCTTAGTACCTCTGGAAAAGGATTTAGGTTCCACAGTGTTTCCAAAACTTAAAAAGAAAAAAAAAATTCTGATTTAATCAGTCAAACAAGCAGAATGTTTATACTCTTCTCAAGGTGAGGATAGGAATACACTTCCCTTGAAACACCTGCTGCTTAACTACTCTGGCCAGATTTCTGGTAATTTTCCTTTATTTGTTCAGTGTACATTTCTTTAAATTCTAAAATACTGAAACAACTAATAATTTTCTGTCTAAGGTTAAGATATTGACAAGAGGTAAAATATCTGTAAAGAACTGAAAAGCCAGTATGTGCAAAAAGGACTCTGGCCTAGAAAGTAAAGCAAGACTCTGAGGATCTGTTTAGCAACAAACACTCCCCAGTTTCTACTCTGTGATGCAGCTGAGCCTTGCACTATATAGGCAATTAAAATTATAAATGGTCCACCTAGCTATGTATCCTTCTTAGAACTACATCATGCCCTGCTGCCACGCATAGCAAAACCCATCTTGTTCATTTCAACTCTAACCATAACTGAGGAGCAGACTCAGGAAAAGAGAGGTTGATTGGGTTTCTGCTCTCAGCCGCTGGCATTCTGAATCACTTGCATAAACTGCTGAGATCATTCAAGAAAATTCAGCCATAAAACAAATCATTCACTGAGGGTGCCAGAGGAGAATAAAAACTTCACTGGCTTGACTCTAGGATCACTCCGGGCAGTTTTCCATTAGGCAGGGCTAATAGGGCAGGTGTGACAAAATCATGAGCTAGACGCTGCCTGGGAGCTGCGGCCAGGGCTTGCCATGAGGTGCCTCTGGCACTCTCACCACCACTGGCCCAAATGCCCCAATTAGACACTAACAAAAAGCAAGCTGAGCAAATACATCAAAAAGATGGTTCCCCTGGGAAAGAGGCAAACTCCAATCCATGGAAGCCCCGGAGCTGCTGAAGTGCTCAGGTACCTTCACAACAAGGATTCCTGGGGAAAATGAGACTTGTCGAGTATGTGTAAGGACCGACAAAGTTATCAGGGCATCGCCGTACTCCAAAAACTCCAGAGGATAGTTGTCTCTCCTATGCCACAGAGCCAGGAAGCAGTGGGCTCAAAGCTAGTTAGGAGGTGGAGACAATGAAATCATAAATCATGAAATACGCCAGCATTTCATACCCTTGCTTATTCAGAAGAAGGCACAAAATACAATAACTGGGAAAGTAATGCAATAATGTTAGCTAATACAATTTGGCGTATTTGTTATATCATTAATTTTCTTGTTCGAATGCCATTATTTTACTTCATTCTCATTTTTATTAGCACAACATGGCTTCATGTCTCCAGGCACATACTGTGGTTTTTATCAGCCATAAAAAGAAACATTTTAACACATCATGAACAATAGCTACAAGGCAAAAAAAAAAAAATACTCACATTTTCACTTATCCATGGATTTTTCAGCAATTTTTCAATTACCTGATGCTGATTGGAAACATTATAGGATATTCTGTATACTTAAAGGATGGGGAAAAGGAAATATTAGAAAAACCCAAGAGATTTTTTTTTTTTTTTTTTTTTTTTTTTACAACAAAACCAACTTTAGTCAAACTTTCCTTTAGGTACTAAACTATTTGGATAATTTTTTTCTTAGAATTTCTACAACTAATTATGTCATTACTTAATATTTATAGAGTACTTTAAAATTTCCTAGTGTTTTATAACCACTGCTTAGTTTTTCTTTACAACATTCCCAAAAGGTGTAAGCAGTAAAATTTCTCACCAGGAACAGAACAGGAAATTCAAGTGCCATGAGAAAGGATATTCTTATAAGACATTTTGGGTGGTGAATGGTCTAAGGAAGTAAGCTGCTTATCCATTTTACTAACTTAATCTGGAGTGAATTCTGCCAACCTTTATTTGAACTCGGCTCTGACAATTATCTTCCATGGTTTAATTATGATTAATTATAATAAATCCTGGCAAAGAACTAGTTTAATATTAGGGGTTCTGAGATTGAATCTCGAATTGGAAGGACCTAGAGAGGTCAGTAATTCCAGAATAGCTCTGAAAGTCAGGCCACCTCAGACAGATGGGGATTGAGTTAACATTCTCCGAATATTCCCTTTCTTTAACCTTTTCTTGTTTAATGTCTTTTGGCACAGAAATATTATTTTCCTACATCCAAAATCCACCAGGCTTCACAAGAAGCCCATTTCCTTTGATTCAGCCCTCACTAGAAATGGAGAAATTTGGTTACAATCCATTTATAAATTTAAACAGCAATATTGCCCCATGTGCCACAGTGACTTGCTTTTCCCGTAGTACTCATTCCTTAGACCACATGCCCTCAATTGAACATTTTACTTTCTACTTCCAAGCTCTGAACAATCCAAGATGGGGACTGGTTAGAAAAGTTCCTAGATATTATGCCACAGCAGAGATAGTTCTTAGAAAGAAGGATAATAGCCATAGAGGCCAATATTGAACTCAATAAAAATCACCATGGCACCATTACAATGCAATTGATTTAACAGGCATTTAATGAGTCTTCTGTGTGCTAAATACTGTGCAGTGGGTTGTTTATGGAATAAAAAGACTGAAATATATTATTGAAATAAAAATGCATTTTAAGCATTCAAATAACTAAACAGTCAAGATAATATGATAAATGTAAACTGTGCAGTGTAGGCAGAATTAAGAGATAGGTCAATGTGAAGT
>RJWJ010049594.1:0-10181 GCA_004363605.1 Indri indri | reverse complement strand
ATCTGAGACAGTAGTTCTCAAACTGCCCAGGGAGTTTAGTAATAAGGCACATTATTAAGTCTTCTCTCCCCAGATATTTTGAATTAGTCCTTCTAAGGTGAGGGCCCAGGAAACTGATCCTTGGCTGATCACACTTTGAGAAACACTAGTCAGACTTTCTTTTTTTTGCATTTTAATTTTATTCTTTAATTGACAAATAAAAATTGTATGTATTCATGGGGTGTATAGTGATATATATGATGTAGAGTGCTCAGATCAGGGTAATTAGCATATCCATTATCTTAAACATTGATTATTTCTTTGTGTTGGGACTAAGACTTTCTTGAGCAAAATGGAAACAACCGCGATTGCTGATTTCCCCTACTTTGGCAGTTCACTTCGAGGTAGTCAGCCATTCGAATTGCATGGTGTCACTGAGGTTTGGGGGATCTACGCTGGGCCCAGTCGGGCTTGGTTCCGAGCCGGGGTCTATATCCAAGTCAGTTCCATATGCCTCTCCTTGGACCAGCGGGTCCCCGAAGCATGTTCTCCTCATGTCGCAGTTGCTAACATTCCACCTGCCAAGCAAGCACATGGCCACGCCCAACATTTATGGGGAAAAGCATGGATATTACACTCTGTCTCAGAGGCATGTGGGAAAACTAAATGCTTATTTCTGTAAACCACGGATCAGCAGACTACAGCCTACAGGCCAAACCTGGTCTGCATTCTGTTTCTGTACTGTCCACAGGCTAGGAATGGCTTTTACATTTTTTATGGGTTGTAAAGAAAAACAAAATGAATATGAAACAGAGACCATATGTGGCCCTCAAGGCCTAAAAAGTTTACTACCTGGCACTTTAAGGAAAAAAGTTGTTGATCTCTGCTGTTTGCCATCGAAATGTCAAGGGGGTTTTTGTTTTGTTTTGTTTTGTTTGTACCTCGAATTACACTTGAGAAAACAGAAGAAAGGAATGTTCATTAAAGGAGAATCGTCTTGAAGCAGAAGGTGCAGGGGAGGAAACACCCATCTTAGTTCATGGCTGCAGCTCCTATGGCAAAAGACAGATTAACAAAAGAAAAGCATACGAATTTATTTAATGTAAGTTTTACGTGATGTGGGAGCCTTCACAAGAAAATGAAGACTGAATGAAACAGTTGAACATGAGTGTTTTTATGCTAGGTTTGATAAAGAGTGCACAGTCATTGAGAAATACGGTAGAGCAAAAAAGTCTGATCTAATGGTAAGAAACTGGGGGAAGCTTGACAAAGCCCTGTTTGTTCAGATTCTCTGTATCCCGGGGTCTTCAGAGGTAAGGATGCGCTTTTTCTCTGCATAGAGGGAACGTCTCACATGAGGGTCTTATAACTTGCTTCAGGGGAAGGTCAGAAAATCCTTCCTAGGTTTTATAACTTGATTCAGGGGGAAAGGGCAGAGAAAAGTCAGAGAGAACTTCCTGCATATGTTCTTTCTCAAATTCATCTTAAAATGTTTTGGGGCAGCATGTCCTGAACCCCTTCAAAGGGATACCTTTTTCTCTAAGGCTGGTGAAAATGGGTTAGGATCTCACTGAATGGAGAAGACGGCAGGATGGCAGGAGTGAGATAAAGGTGGGATGTAGTTGTCAAGGAGAAAAAGGAAGTCAACAAAGGACAAGATGGGTTTGTCCATGGAGCCCAGCTATTGGGCATGAGGAAAACCTATCACAGACTTGGAAGTGGGCAAGAGAATCCTGGTGTCCTTGTAGTAAGGTGCTGGGTGTTTCTAGTGGACCTCCCAGGAAACATTGATGCTATAAGGGTGTGCACCTTGGATTGTTTTTGATTAACAAAGCTATTTAACAACTCTGTAGGGGCTGGGTGCGGTGGCTCACTCCTGTAATCCCAGCACTCTGGGAGGCCGAGGCGGGAGGATCGCTCGAGGTCAGGAGTTCGAGATCAGCCTGAGCAAGAGCGAGACCCCTGTCTCTACTAAAAATAGAAAGAAATCAGCTGGACAACTAGAAATATATAGAAAAAATTAGCTAGGCATGGTGGCACGTGCCTGTAGTCCCAGCTACTCAGGAAGCTGAGGCAGGAGGATCGCTTGAGCCCAGGAGTTTGAGGTTGCTGTGAGCTAGGCTGATGCCACAGTACTCCAGCCCAGGCAACAGAGTGAGACTCTGTCTCAAAAAAAAAAAAAAAAAAAAAAAAAAAACAACTCTGCGGGGATAGAAGTTAAGTTGTAGAAAACTGACAACATAAATTTTCCCTGTCCATAGGAATACCCAGCCTATCCATGGCAATGCAAAGGAATTGTGTCCCACAAAGAATAAAAATCTCCATAAGTCATATTCTCACAATGAACCAGTTTTAACATCTTACTGATTTCTACATTGACCAGTGAGTTACGTAAATCTTTGACACATGTTCATGTTATTTCTGCATGAGAGTCAGGATTTTACTTTTTTGAAAATTAGGATTTAACATAGGTTTAAAAAAACCAACACAGAATCTTAGAGATTAAAAAAAAAATCACAAAATATAAGATGATTTTTAAGGCTTAATAAGCCTGACAAGCCTCCTTCCGCAAACATTGTTTGTGCCGCTCATTGTCTGGGAGCTGAGAGGACTACCACTTGCACTTTGCTTTATCAGCTCTAAGAGCTATTTTGTAAGCCTGTAAGTTTAGAAAACTGATAGTAGTGACTCTTGCATAGACAGGCAAATGAATTTTGTCCAGTTGAGGTGCAATTGATCCCTGCCACCAGCACCACCATACCCACCCACCCCCCCGCCCCCCGAAGAAGCCAGTTTTGCGTCTGTTACTAAATTCACTCAGCATTCCCGATGTGACTAGGTATGTGGCTGCTCTTTGGCATTTCCTTTGAATTGGTTTTTAACACTTTCCTGCTCCCTCATTAGTTAACGAGTTAAATAAAATCTTTCACACATGTCTATTTTATAGCTGTATGAAAGTCATCGTTTAAATGATTTTACCTTTTTTATTATTTATTTATTTTTGAGACAGGTCTCACTCTGTTGCCTGGGCTAGATTCCGGTGGTGTCATCCCAGCTCACTGCAACCTCAAACTCCGGGCCTCGAGTGATCCTCCTGCCTCAGCCTCCAAAAGTGTTAGAATTACAGGCGTGAACCGTTGCATCAGGCCAATTTTACCATTTTTTTTTTAAAAAATGATCTGTTAACAACATCCAAGGTCTCCCATGTGATAGTCACCACAGCCCTGTGGGGCCATTTCCACTGTCATTGTTATGCCCCCTTTTTGAGGATGACATAATCGAGGAACCAGGGGCTTAAGGTCACCTTTGCAGAGAGTGGCAGAGTCAAGGCCATGACTTAGGAGTCTTCTGGTCCTTCCCACTGTTGAGTTAAAAAAGAAAAGGCACCCCAGGGAAGTGACCACGTGGCCTGCCAGAAGTAAACAGCATTTGAAATCAATAAGACTGCAGATGGGCACCAGAGCCAATGGGAAGCTGGCATCTACTCATTTTTTTCCTTCTCTCATGGGTCATCAAAGTACAATTCTCAAAAGCAGAATGTCTCACATGCATTTTCCAAAGTCTTATTATTTTTTTCCCACCACAAATAAGCCCTCCCCCCAGGTACGTTAGCCTGTCGGGTGGTTCCACTCAGAAAGGGTCCACATTTTTCTTAGTCCTTTCACTGCTTTCCACAAGAAGCTCAAGATTTAATGGGCGCCAGTGGTGGGTAAGCTAGACAAAAATTGTGCAGACAGCTTCACAAATTCCGCCTGTACCACAGCCCTGATCTCTATGGTCATTCAGTCGGCAAATATTAATTCCAGAAGATGAATAATGTTAGTGGTACAGATATGAAAAGGAGGCAACAGAGGATCTCGGCCTCCACTAGCAGAGGCTAAGGCAGAGCCGTACAGACAGACGCACTCGCACTCCGCCGTGCCAACCAAGGGCTGGTAGGGACGGCGGGATCCAGTCCCTGCCGTGTGTTTGGGAGAATCACGGGAAGCTTAATAGAGCTAGAGTTTGCGCCGAGACTGGAAGACTAGTAGAATGTTGCCTAGTAAAGAAAGGAGGAGGCGTCCAGAAGTTTCTAGACAGAAGCACAGGTATCTGGGGGGCAGAAAACAGCCCAGAGGGGCTGCAGCAATCGGTATGTAGGGAAGAATTCCAAATATGAAACTAGACAGATGGTCAGGAGCAAGTCGTAGCAGGCCGCGAGGGGGAACCTGCAGGCAGCCATTAAGCGAGACGCTGACGCAAAGGCTGAGCACACGTCCTGCGCGGAGCACCCTGGGGATCCCTTCGAGGGAAGACGAGGACACGGTCACACCTCGCTGAGTGAATCAATGCCAGGCCCCTCCTCAATGCCCCACCCCTGTCCAAACCCTGAAATACGTCCCACGGTACCCAAGATAGATACTCAGGTGAATGGAAGCTAGGAAGTTGAATTGCACACCTGTAACTATTTTCTGTCGCCGGATTATTCCTTCATAATCCGAGGTCTCCAATCCTTTGCTGTATTTTAGGCCGGGAAGGAAGAGGGAAAATGTTCTGTGAACCTGCAGGAGAGAGCCACTGTCACGGCAGAGCAAACTGAGTGTAGCAACGTGAAGCGGAATGGCTGTTTTGCCATCCGCGTATCGAGGTTTTCGGAGATGCTAATCGGCAGGATGCAAACGGCCCCCTTCTGAGCAATGTTCCGGGGACCTCTCAGGCCATAGTTCATTGTGCCTGGGTTCCTTTCCCTCTGCGCATCTGTCATCACCCGACCTCCCCCAGCTGCTCCCTCCTCTCGCCCTCCAGAGAAAGGAGAAGTGTGCAGTAGGTGTATTTTCTTCACTGACATCCTCATCCTTTGGGGGTCTTGGGAAGAGTCTGCAGAGATAAAAAGAGAAGAAATTAATCTATTCCCAAGAGAGGGCCTGCCTCAGCTGGCTGACAGCTTCATCTCCCCGGGCTTCCCAAGCATTCCTTTCATTTTAATGTGCTGGCTTTTTATAAAGTACTGTGGAAAAGAAACAGAATTTTGGATAATTGGGCAGTAGTAGCATCTTTTAAAGCAAAACGGACACAGTCTATGAGTGGGATCTGTAATAAACACCATAGGAGACAGGCCATTAGTTTTTAGCAACAAGAAGCATTTAGCCCTATATCCTCTCTATAACTACATTCTCCCTTCTTGGCTTTTTCCCCCCATTGAATTTCGATGTAAAAAAGAAAAGGAGGAATTGCTCCCATATGCATACCTGTCCCTCCAGGAATCATCTCTGGGGCCCCAGGACCAGCTAAATGTTGGGGGTTATGTTATCACTGGAGCCACCCAGCTCATCCCTGACACCCTCCTCATCACCACAGCCCTTTGTGCCCTCTCTCTTCTCAGAACATCTCAGAAGTGATTGCTCAGTGATTTTCCATGCCCCACTCATCTGGCCTTTAATACTGCATTTTTCTGCACTGGCCTACATCTGTTGTCCCCACAAGATAAGAGACTCCTGAAGGCAACAGCTGTCTCTCTGTACTATCCTCATCCCCAGCCCAATGTTTGACTCTCAGAAGGTTGTGTTAATTTTCCATTGCTGCATAACAAATTACCACAAACTCAGCTGTTTAAAAAAGCACCTAGGCCAGGTGCAGTGGCTCACGCTTGTAATCCCAGCAATTCGAGAGGCCGAGGCAGGAAGATTGTCTGAGGCCAGGAGTTTGAGACCAGCCTCGGCAATATGGCAAGACCCTATCTCTACAAAATTAAAAAATTAGCCAGGCATGGTGACGCATGCCTGTAGTCCCAGCTACTTGGGAGGCTGAGGTGGGAGGATCACTTGAGCACAGGGGTTTGAGGCTGCAGTGAGCTGTGACCGAGCCACTGCACTCCAGCTGGGCAAGAGAGCAAGACCCTGTCTGTAAAAATAAAACCAAAACAAAAAAACCAGCACCTATTTATAAAGTCACAGCTGACACTGAGGTCCCTGTGACCTTGTGGGCTGCCAGCTGGGTCAGTCTCAGCTCCTAGAGGCTCCTGTTTGGTCCTACATGTGACCCCTCCATCCTCAGGCTAGGAAGTCTACAGCAAAACCTGCTCATGCTCTCAATCCTTCCAACTTCCCCTTTTCTCATCTGCTGGAGGAAATGCTCTGCTTTTAATGGATTTGTGATTAGATTAGGCCCACCCAGATAATCCCCCTTTGATTAACTCTAAATCAGCTGATTAGTGACCTTAATGACATCTGTAAAATCCCTTTTTGCCATGGAACGGAACATAATCAGTATGTTCCTAGACCCTGGGATTAGGACAGAGAATCTTGAGAGTGGGGAGCATTTTAGGATTCTTCCTACCACAAGGGTCTCAGAGTATATGCAAGAGCAGGAATTGTTGAAGTAGGAGGATCTCCACCCATGCAGTTTCTGTCCACCCTCCCTGGCGTGACAAATCCCGACCTGGCCTGCCAACAACTGCGTAGACCTTACGGGGCACCAGGATCCCAGCTGGGCACCTCACGCACACAGTAGAGGGAGCCACACGCCTCCAACACCACAGCTGATCACCTCTAGCAAGTCCAGGGCTTATCTAATGCAGAGGCCCCTCAGCCACACTCAGAGACTCGGCTCTCCTGCTTTGGGACAGAGATGGGTCCTTGTCCTCTGGCTTTAAAGGACACCATTTCTCCTTCTCTAACTTCATCCCCTGGAGCCTAGACGCTGTACTGGACTAGGGCCCTTGCTTGATAGTAAATCTTTCCCATTCACCTCTCAATCCTTGGTTTCTTAGTCTTTTTATTTTATTTCTTGTTTCTTGATCAAAGGTCTCCCTGCTCTCTGATCTCGTTTTACCTGTTGTTGCGTACCCTCTCCTGTGCCCGCGGGTCCAGCCCTTCTCCTCTCTTTGCAGCTCCTGAAAGTCCTTCTTCTTCTCCCCCTGCAGGCATCAGAGTCTCCCACGCCCCAGCCCGGATGCCACTACTTCTGTGTCTCACCACAGGTCTCTCTTACTAACGCTGTGTCTCAAACGCCTGGCGCGTGGTACTCATCAGTGCATATCTGCTAATCGACTAAATGAGTGAATGAATGAATTGGTAATTTGAGTCATCTGTGCTTTTTTAATATTCTGTTATTCTTATCAGCACCGTGGGGCTGCCTCTCTGGTTATAGGAGGGATCATTCATTCCTGAGTTCATTCATTTATTCCTGAGAATATAAAGATAAGTGTGAATAGGATAAATATTTTTCCTACACTGTTGAAGAACTCATGCTCATTGAGGATCTGGGGCATTTCATCCCTTGGGGGTAGGTTTTGTGAGCCCAAAAATGTCTTTAAAAATCGGCACCCAGGAGTACAAACTACTGTCGAATGGAATCGTGCAGACGCCAGGTCTGCCAATCCAAAAAGTGCTGGCATTCCTTTCTTTTGTGAAATACAGCATTCGCATTGTTTTCCACTAAAAGAGACACTTAAATGTGCTTCCCACCAGGTCTGAAGCTGGAGCCTAATGTGGCTGAAAATGTTATTGAGCCCCGGGAGGAGATCCAATGCCCTCGGGCTGCGGGGCTGAATGGCCGCCTTGTTTCCAAGGGCCTTCTCCTTTGTCTGCCCGGGATCTCAGATGACATGTTTGGACACAAAGCCTCTTAGGTAGAAATTACTACATTTGCAGGCCTTCCTAATTTGGAGCTAGGTTTATTATTTCAAAGTCTTTTTTCAAGATTAGACTTCAGTGAAGTCTTACAGCTAAGTAGCAACCCTCATTTGAAAATATGTTTTATTATAATGTTTATTACTTTTCTTGGTCATCTCTCTTTCTCTCTCTCTCTTTTTTTTTTTTTTTTTTTTTTTTTTTTTTTTTTAGATTTCCTCTTTGAAAGAGAGCCATTCTGCACTGAAATTTTCCAGTGAGGATTTCACTTTCTTCCCATCGAGGTTATTTTCTTAACCTTGCTGCGATATTTATCATTACAAGATTAAAATCTCTCTGTGTGAAGAAAGGGGAAAGCTGAAGGGCCTAGAAAGTCAGAATCCTTGTGGAATTGGGGGAAGGAGAAGCCCTCTTCTTCCTGACTCCTGTTCTCAGGCCGGTAGATTGTTTACTTAGCCAAAGGGGCAGGTTTGGGCCAAGGGACCCAGGACCTTCCTATTTGGGAGATAGTCTGTGTTCCTCACTCACAAACCGTATTCACTATGTTTTATTATTTTCTGTGTTCTTGATGTTCTGGCATCTGGGGCCTCCCTGACCCGGGAAAGCCTGCCCTTCCCAGGGGAGGTTGGCCAGCTTTTAGAGATAGCAAACTACTGCTCTGGGAGCACGCCTTCCATTTGCAAACCTACCAGTCCAGATTATAGTCCAAGCCATCTTCTGTATCTGGCTCTTACACGCCAGCCACGTCCCAGGTACCAGGTGACTGGAGACAGCCTCTATGCCCCAGAGCCTGCAGAAATTGTACGACCAGCCAATCCTACACCTGTCTACCCTGCTTACCCTGCCTCACCCATTCCTTCCCGTGAAAATCACAATAAAAGCCCTCATTCATGCTCCCCCCGGGCTGCTTCGGCCTCCTGACCAAGCCTGGTGTTACTCCATATGCTCCTGAGTGGCGTCCCAAGCCTCCTGTTTCCAGGGAACCGGAGTAACTGTCTTTTCAAGGGCAGTCACCTCCTGATCTCTTGGCCTCACCATACCCCAATAATAATAAAACCTACATTTTAAAACACAACTCTGCTCTCAAACACACTCCTGGCAAGTGAGGAAGAAAGAGAAGAAAGACTAAACGCTATGACTACCAAGTCTAAACTGAACAAGTTTCTTTTTCCTTCTTCTCAATTTCCCAGATATTAGATTTGTTGTCATCGTAAGTCTTAGCAACCGCAGCATACAATTTTTTTCATTCCTTATTAAGTCAAGAACTTTCATTTTTCACTTAAAGGAAGCACTTGAGGGCTGCTCTTTGGCACATCTGAACTGCCAGCATCCCTGCTCTTGTGCTTTGGGGCCCGTAATGAAGTAAAATAAGGGTGACTTGAACACCGCACTGCAGTCCCGGTCTGATAACTGAGACAGCTCCTGGGTGGCTCACCGGCGGGGAGCACAGACAGCGTGGGGACTCGGGACAAAGGGCGGATCACAGCCGAGCATGAGATTTCAGCCCAGTCAGAATGGCACACAACTTAGAATGCAGGAATTGCTTATTTCTGAAGTTTTCCATGTAATATTTTTGGATCTCAGTTCACCAAGGGAAACTGAAACCGCAGGAAGTGAAACCATGGATAAGGGTGGGGTGCCGTAAACCGTCGCCACGAAGGATGACAGAATTCACAACTGGCCACATGACGCAGCCATTTCTCCATGAAGGGCCCTGAGTGTTCTTTGCAGATTTAAACCTTTTGTGTTTCCATTTTTTTTTTTTTTTTTTCCCCGAGACATGATCTCGCTCTGTCTCCCAGGCTAGAGTGCAATGGCGTGATCATAACTCACAGCAACCTCACACTCCTGGGCTCAGGCAATCCCTCCAGCCCCAGCCGCCCGAGGAGCTGGGACTACAGACGTGCGCCAACACGCCTGGCTAATTTTTCTGTATTTTGTTGAGATGGGGTCTTGCTCTTGCTCTTGCTCAGGCTGGTCTCAAACTCCTGACCTCAAGTGATCCTCCCGCCTTGGCCTCCCAGAGTGCTAGGATTACAAGCGTGAGCCACCGCGCCCGGCCCTGTGTTTCCCTTTTGGTGATCATCTAAAAAAAGTTAATATCCATGTCTCATGGATTATCTGGCCGATTACCACGCAGCTCAAGGTCGGCCTCACGATGCCTGTGTTCACGCTTTGTCTCAGGTTCCCATTTACGTGGAACTGTTGAGCTACTGGAAGCTCAGGCTCCCTGGGACTGCGCCTTTCCTTCTCCGACCCTGGCGCTCAAGCTGACTGCAGGATTGCAAAGCCAGCTCTTCCCTGTGACATACATATTTGGTGAGGGATGTCTCCCCACACTGCAGGCTTTTATCTCTTTAATCTTTGGGAATAGGGCAGTTGATTTTTAATTTATGAGCTTGTAGTGAAAGCAAAAGTGTTTGGAGAAAAGCAGTAAACCGGAAATTATGAATGGTGTAATTTGCAATAGAAATAGGCAATTTAGAATAAAGAGCAGAAAACCATACCTAATTTATGCACAAGGACAGAATGCATACTGAAATAAAGACAAGGATGATACTTAAAGATTAGGCCAAAAAAAAAAAAAAAAAA
>RJWJ010049593.1:0-10197 GCA_004363605.1 Indri indri | reverse complement strand
TGATATGAAATGAATTGTTTTTAAGCTGCTGAGTTTGGATTCAATGATCTGGATAGACCTCTTTTAATGCAATGATCTAACAAAGTAAAATGATAGAATGTTCCAACTTTTAAAATGTTGACGATCACTGCCTTAGTTCATGAGAGCATTATATGAATTTAAGAAAGGACACACCACAGAGTTCTTCCTAAAAGTTTTCAAGGAGAGCTTCAGCAGAAAAAAATAATTGTTATAGTGTTTTTAAAAAATAAATTTTATAAAACAAGTATTTGAAAGATACATAAAAGGCAATTTATAATGGTTTCTTTCATTTACTAGGTAGTAACAATTAATTTCAGAGCTGATGGATCTCTGTTAGGAAGATATCTCCATGATATCGGTTAGTTTAATTTGGTTGTCAGCAATAGAAACTTGTGGTGCATGACATAAGCAATAAGGGAATTTATTGCTGAGACAGGTTAGCTCATCGTATTGAAGAAAAGTCTGAGAAATGGGCTTTGGAAATGAGCCAAAGCCACTGAAGAGATTTGAGTGTAAGGAATTAATGCATATTTTCTTCAAGGTGCCATCAGGGGGATAAATGCTGGTCGTTTTATGTTTTTACTTCACTCTGCTCAAGATTCAAATCCTGGTGAAAAAACAGTCAGATAATATAATTTCAAAACCTTTCTCATTTTTTGACCTGGGAAAGAAAAATTCTTTAACAACTCCACCAGCATATTATTCAGTGTGTGTGTGTGTGTGTGTGTGTGTGTGCACGCGTGTGTGTGTGCATGTGTGTGTGTGTGTGTGTGTGTGTGTAGCTTACCAAAATAAAATTGGGCTGCCATTATTGGGAAAAGGGAGATGTAAGTTGCTGAGAGGAAAACACAGATGTGCACCCACCATGAGCCACTTCAGTTTTGAAACATGAGTTCTCAATCCCTCTTGGCCTCCTTCACCATCACCCCCTTCCTCCTCAAAGTGCATGTTCAGTAAGAGTAGGGCACAGTGTGCAGATGAAGAACTGTTCTGCATGCAAAATGAAAGGCATCTGGAAATTCAGAGAGCAGCTTATGCAAAGTTTTTTACAGTGAAAAGAAGAAACAGAGGAGTCCCAGTAGCATGAGTGAATGCTTAGGTACTATGGAGGGTCATAGCCAGAATGAAATTCCTCATGGTGGGGATGGTTTAGCACAGTTGTATCTAATATTGTATTTTAACTTGTTACCTGTGTTTGGCAGGCCCTAAACCTTCTCCATTACCCAAAATGTGCCCTACAGGTCTTCTGTGCATAATGACACCTTCACGTTACTTTGGGATGGTGAAGGGCCAGTGTGTAGTGAAGAGTAGTTATAACAGAAGAAACCTCCACAAGCCATGGACTGTTGTTGGAAAGCAACCTCTTGATCAGGGAATTGTAAGCTATCCTGGAGTTCATGAGAGTAGTAGGATAAGGGGTGAGGAGGGATAATTTTCACATTATTTGAGATGGAGATTCAAAGTATCTTACTTGCATAATAACTTGTACAATAGCTCTTTTTCCTACAACAATTCTTCTTGTCCCACACAAAACTTGATTCCATGCTCAATACTGGTTTACATTCTTCAAGAAAGAATACTCTTATGCCAAAATACGATATTCTTTTTTTCTTTTCTAGGAAAGAGGGATGAAATGTGTCATCTCACATATATTACAGCATATCCTTGAAATGCCTTGTCGGCATTGTTTTAAAGTTACTTTGCAAGACTTAAAGACATCTAACTTTAGGTTTTCATAATCTGATTTATGGTTGCATCACATGAATTTTAATACAAATAAATCATTGTTAAATTTAAATAATAGCTTGTAAATTCTAACAGAATATGTTATTTATTAAACATTTAATTTTGATTTATTATTTATTCAATTACGTTTTCTACATGAATATAGATACTAGGCTATATAAATTTATATATACTGATTAAGTTTTAAATTCAATAAAACTCAGTTTTGAGAGTATATAAATTTCAATGAAGTGGAGCATTTTACCTTCATCATTTTATCTTCATTAAACTTGTTAAAGGCACTGGTCCTTCTAAAGAATAATTTTAATGTGATTCAAAAAAAGCACAATTGTGTCCTCAAAAATGACCTTTTTTGGCTTCCTATATTTTAAGTAACTGAACTATTTGAATGAGGGACATTTATAGAAAGTCATGTACAATAGTAAATACATGACTAGGGTGAATAATCAAGAATTAAGATATTCAAGATTAATTTTGTTCATTACTTTGATTAATCAAGTGTAATATGGGCAGAAAATTTTGTAGTCCATTGAGAAAATAGAGATTTCTTTTTCTTTCCTAAGTATCCAGAGCCCCAAACTGTATTTACCTCACCACAGATATAAATATATACTTTTGTTACACTGGCTAAAGAAAAATTATAGGAAGTTCAGCACAGAACTTAGTTCTGATGACTGTACTGTGTTTTAACTGATATCAACATTTGAGATATAGTCCAATATGAATGCATAAAAGTCTGTATGATCATAGTATTTCATATCCATACCTATAAAATGATGGAAGACAAGCAGGTAACTGGAATACACAGAAGAAATTCATTAAGGAAGGAATTTCACTCTTCCTTGGCTAGGATGAAAAGGTTCTCCAGGAGACCAGTCCCTGTCATTATTCTCCTAGCAGGAGAGTAACTTAGCCCCATGAACTACCACTCCGGGAAGCAGCCTTAGGAATTACCCATTGCTATAGTCCCACTTTTACAGAACAAGAGTGTGAGTGATTTTTCAGGACCAGGGAAATAATTAGTTTGGCAGAAGATCTGGCACACTGGTCTGTGACTTTTTTTCATGTCAGGTTCATGAGTTCCTCTTACTGCTAGTCTGGGGCGTCTGAGGATAAAAAGAGTTTTCCCTCCTTTTTCTGCCCTTTGGAGCCTGAAAGGAAATAATTAAGTGGAATATTTTCTTTTCCAAGTGTAGCAGAAGATGCAGGCCTTATTATCTGGTGTAAAGGAGGTGAATTAGAAATTACCTTTTTATCCTTAAATTTCATATTTTATGGCTTTTAAGTGAGTAATAAATTATTTTTGCCATGATTCATTATTTATGGAATACTTTTAACAAAATTTAATGTAACTCCACACAGTGACCAGCATAGGGGAAAAACATGCCTGCAGATAATTGGCCCAGTGCTGCCCAAAAGAATTTAAGACATTATTTTAATAGAAATATTGATGGAATTTCTTAGGAAAGCGTTTTCACTAACAATGGCAGATAATAACTTTGGATTATTTGGGGTCCAGAAATTCAATTTATAAAATTTTCTTTCTGTCTTTGGTCCATCTTAATTAAATTAATTTAAATTTTGTTAGCTAACTTATTTCGAACTTCTATGGACATATCATAATTTCATTATTTAATTATACCTGAGAGGTCTTAGGAAGAAAAGGAAAACCTATGGAAATCCTCACAGTGGATAGTTGTCAAATTTTTGCCTATTGGATATCTCTGTTTCTTTCTTGGTAATTTTATCCTAGTTTGTGTTTGGGTTTTCACACCTTCCCCACAAAACCTCTGTACTTTGGGAGAAGATAAGTCCAGCAAACTCCTGGATTAAGCCAGTGTATCAGATCGCACTGGTGGTTACAGGGCCCTGGAACTAGTCGAATCCCAGGAGACCTTTGCTGGAGTCTTCTAGGAAGAAGCTCCCTTGCTTTTATGAGATAGTGACAAGAGACTTCCCATTTCTCCTTCATAACATCCTCCTTTCCTTTAGGGACTAGCTCCTTTTACAATGTGAAGTAAGGTATCATGCTGAAATATTGTCGTATTAAAGAACAAGTTAACTGCAAATTTTCCAACAGCCATGTTTTGTGATCTTTTAAAAAAATATGTCTTTTTTCTTTTTTCTTGCAATGTACATTGAAGTAAAATAAAATGAAAGGAGTATAAACATCATTCTCTTGGGTTAAAACTTGGAAAAACAGGACATCTCTTGGCATCACTGAACACCTGGGTTTTCCCAGCAGGCTCTAGCTTCCCAATCACAGATAGCAGTAAGGCAATTATCTCCTTTCTATGCTTTCTACTTTCAGGAAAAGCTGTTGACGTACAATAATTGAGTTTTCCCAGGGTGTCTAAAGAAGAAAGGGCATGTCATCAAGAAGTGCAGCTGAGTCCTTTGTATTTATTTCTCTTTGTAATTTAAAAAAAATACGTTATGAAATAGGTGAACCATAACTGATGTATAAGATAATCAAAATGAAAACCTGTGCACCCACTTCCCAGATCAAAAAGTAAAACACTGCAGATAACTTAGGGACTTTTTGTGTGCCCCTCGCTGATTTCACAACCAGTGAACCTCCAAAGGTCACTGCCTTCCTGAATTTTGGTGTAATTTTGTCTTTCTTTTCCTTGTAGTTCTACCACCTGTGTCTGTACTCTTAAGCCAAATAGTTTTAGTTTTGCTTATAGTTGAACTGTATAAGGTTAAGTCATACTATATGTACTCTTTATGACTGTTTTATCTGCTAAGTATTATGTTTTTGAGGTCGATCCATGCCGAAGGTTTTACCTGCAGTTTATTCACTTTCAGTTTTAAACTGTAGTGAATGAAATAAATATACCTTATTTGATTTATCCATTTTATTTTTGATTGATATTTGTTTCCTTCTGGTCTTTTTTTTTTTTTTATTACACACAGTAAAGATCATTCTCACACATATCCCCTGATACATATGCACAAATATTTCTTTAGAGAAAAGCTGCTAGGTTATAGGGCGTGAGAATGCTGAACTTAATTTGTAAACGTAGAAAACATTTGAAAATGTTTTCCAAAGTTGGTGCACTATTTGCCTCCCCACCCCTTTACTGATAATTATTGAGAACTTGGATTGATTAACGTGGTCATCAGTGGTTAGTATAGGATAACTTTAAATTTTTTGAGGTAGTTAATACTTATTCAATGCTATTCAGTAGTTGAATTGCATTTACCAATTTACTAATGACATTAACCACAGTTTTAATTTTTCATAGACCATTTAAAATTTTCTATTGGGTTGTTTTTTTGCTTATTAGTTACAAGGGTTTGCAAATAACTGAATATTAGTGTAAGTAGCTTTTTATCTTTGGTTTGCCTTTTCACTCTTTTTTAAACTTGTATATAATAGAATTTTTTTTTATAGTTTACATTCTGTGTCATGTTTAAAAAATATCACTGTACTATAAGATCAGAGTGATATTTTTCTGTATTTTCCTAAAACTTTTAAACTTTTGCCATTCACATTTCAGAATTTGATTCAACTTGAATTGTTTTGGGTTTAGAGGGGTTTCAAATTCATGTTTTCCTCATACGAATAATTAGTTGCCTCAGGATCATCCTTTTTCCTCCAGTCTACAAAGCCGACCCTTTTTCCATATGGTGCTGGGTCTCTCTCTCTGGGCTTGACGTTCTGTTTATCCTTGTGGCTAGTGCCACAGTACAGTAATTAACATCCTTTATAAAAAAGAGAATAGAAATGATGAGAGTAGGCAACCTTCTCTTGTTCCTGATCTCAGAGAAAAAGCTTTAAGTTTTTCACCATTGAATATGATGGTATTAATAGCTGTGGGCTTGTCATATACAACGTTTACTATCTTCTATACCAATCTTGTTCAGAATTTTTATCGTAAAAATATGTTGAATTTTGTCAATTATTTTTTTGCATCTACTAAAATAATTATATGATTTTCATCCTTTAAATGGTTAATGTGATATATCTTATTTGTTAATTTGCTTATGTTGAACCATCCTGCATCCCAGGGACAAATCTCACTTGATCATAGTATATGATATTTTTAATGTACTATTGAATTAAGGTTGCTAGTATTTGCTGAGGATTTTTGCATTCATGTTCATCAGGGATATTGACCTGTAATTTTCTTTTCTTGTAGGGCCCTTGTCCAGCTTTGGTAGAAGGGTAATATTGGCCTCATAAAATAAGTTTGGAAGTGTTCTCCAATTCAGTTTTTTGGAAGAGTTTAAGAGAGATTGGTTTTAATTCTTTAAATATTTGCTAGAATTTAGCAGAGAAGCCATCAGGTCCTGGGCGTTTCATTAATGGGAGATGTTTGCTGATTCAATCTTACTTACTCATTGATCTGCTCAGATTTTCTATTACTTCATGATTCAGTCTTGGGATGTTGTGTGTTTCTAGGAATTTATCCCTTTCTTCTAGATTGTCCAACTTGGTGTATAGTTGTTCATAGTAGACTTTTATGATCCTTTGTGTTTCTCTGATATCAGCTGTAATGATTCCTCTGCAATTTCTGATTTTATTTATGTGAACCTTCTCTCTTTTTTCCACCTTTAATCTAGCTAAAAGTTTGTCAATTTTGCTTATCTTTTCAAATAAAAAACAACTCAGGTTTCTTTCGATATTTTCTATTAGTTCTCTAGTCTTTGTTGTTTTTTTCTTCTTTGATCTTTATTTCCTGCCTTCTACTTTGGGATTAGTTTATTTTTTTTTTTCTATATTTACTTGAAGTATAATGTTAGGATATTTGAGGTCTCCTTTTTTGGTATAAGTATGTATTTCTATAAACGTCCTTTTTAGAACTGTTTTTGATGCTTCCCATAAGTGTTTGTATGTTTTGTATCCATGTTTGTTTGTCTCAAGATATTTTACAATTTCCCTTTTGGTCTGTTCTTTGACCCAGTGGTTGTTCAGGAGCATGTTGTTTAATTTTCACATATTTGTAAGTTTTCTAAAATCTCCTGTTGTTGCCATCTAGTTTCATACTATTGTGGTCAGGAAAATAACTTAATATGATTTTAATCTTCTTAAATCTGTTAAGACTTGTTTTGGGGCTTAACATATGATCTACCCTGGAGAATATTCCATGTGGTCTTGAGAAAACTGTATGTCCTGTTTCTGTTGGATGAGATGTTCTATAAATGTCTATTATATCCATTTGGTCTAAAATATAACTTAAATTTGATGTTTTCCTCTTGATTTTCTGTCTGGATATCTGTCCATTGCTAAAAGTGGTTATTAAAAACCCCTACTATTACTGTATTATAGTCTTTCTGTCTTCAGATTTGTTTATATTTGCTTTAGGTATATAGATGCTCTGATGTTGTGTACATATATATTTATAATTGTTATATTCTCTTAATGAATTGGCCCCTTTATCTTTATGTAATGACCTTCTTTTTCCCTTTTTACAGTTTTTGACTTGAAGTCTATTTTATCTGGTATAAGTGGAGCTACCCATGCTTTCTTTTGGTTTCCGTTTGTGTGGAGTATCTTTTTCTATTCCTTCATTTTCAGTCTATGTGTGTCCTTAAAGATGAAGAGAATCTCTTGTAGGCAGTATGTGCTTGATTTTTTAAAATTTTTATCTATTCAGCTACTGTGTGTCTTTTGATTGGAGATTTTAATCCATTTGCATTAAAGGCAATTATTGATAGATAAGGACTTACTATTGTCATTTTGTTAATTGTTTTTTGGTTGTTTTATGGATCCTCTTTTTTTTTTTTTCTTTCTTTATTAGTAGATGATTTGCTGTGGAGGTATGCTTTGATTCCATAGTCGTTTTGTATATCTACTATACGTTTTTGCTTTGTGTAACCATGGGGCTTACATGCATCATTTTATTAACAGGCTGTTTTAAGCTGATAACAACTTAATTTCAATCACATGAAACAATTCTATACCCCCCACATTTTATGTTTCCGATGCCACAATTTACATATTTTTATATAATTTTGTGTATCCCTTAACAAATTATTGTAGCTATTATTAAATAGTTTTTTCTTTTAACCTTAATATTACAGATGGAAGTAATTTGGATACCACCATTACTGTATTAGAGTATTCTGCATTTAATTATGCACTTACATTTACCAGTGTGCTTAAAAGACAAGTCTAATGGTGATGAACTCCTTTGGCTTTTGTTTGTCTGGGGAAGTTTTTAACTCTCCTTTATTTCTGAAAGACAGATTTGCTGGTTACAATAGTCATAGTTGGCATTTGTTTCTTATCTTCTAACAGTTTGAATATATCATCCCATTCTCTCCTTTCCAGTAAGGATTCCACTGATACATCCACTGATAGCCCTATCAAAATTTCCGTGTCTGTGATATGCTTCTTTTCACTAGCTGCCCCTCAGGATCCTCTCTTTGTCTTTGTATTTGATAGTTTGATTATAATATGTCTTGGTGTAATCTTGTTTTGATTGAACTTTGTTGAAGACCCCTGAGCTTCCTGTACTTGGATATTTATAGTTTTCAGTTATTATTTCTTTAAATAAGCTCACTGGTCCTTTCTCTCTTATTTTTTAACTCCTATAATGCAAAGTTACCTCTTTTGATGCTGTCCTATAAATCCTTTAGGCTTTCATCATTCCTTTCATTCTTTTTTTCTCTTTTCTTTTCTGATTGTATATTTTCAAATAACCTGTCTTCAAGCTCACAGACTCTTCCGCTTGATCAATTTTTGCTGCTGATGCTCTCTATTGCATTTTTTATTTCATTTGTTTTATTTTTCCATTCAAGAATAGTTTTTAATGAATTTAATCTCTGTGTTAAATTTTTCATTTTAAATTTTTACTGTCAATCATTTGATTTATGTTTTAGATGTATCTTCTATAAGCAGCATGTAGCTAGGATTTTTTTCTATTTACTTTTTAAAAATATTTGCATTTGTTTCTATATTATTTGTGCTTTTTCTTAGTTTTTTAAATTTCTTTTTAAAAACCTTTCTTATTTTCTTTTAGACGTTTTTCTTTTATCCATTCTTTTTCCTCCACTGTTTGAAAGTTCTGTACTCTATACTTTTATACTTTACCTTTATTAAGTAGCAAAATCTAAAATTACTATATATGTGTACCCATCTTTTTGAGCTATACAAGAATCTAAGGACTCTTTACTGGTCATCATCCCCTGCAATGTTAGTTCTATTTTTTTCCTTTATGGATGGTCCCTGACTTACAATGGTTTGACTTATGATTTTTCAACTTTATGATGTGTTTATTTGGATATAACTCCATCGTAAGTCGAGGAGCTCCCTACAACTTGCAATGGGATATGGTTTCTGCTGAATACATGTAGCTTTTGTACCACTGTAATATTGAAAAATTGTTAAGTCAAACCATCGTAAGTTGGGGACTGTCTGCTCTGTTGCCAGCATTGAATACATTTTCAGCTTAGGATATTTTCAGCTTATGATGGGTTTATCAGGATGCAACCCCACGTAAGTTGAGGAGCATTTGTATTTTCATTCCTTCTTGCTTTTACTCTTTTGTGTATTTTTGCAGAGTTACCAGATTATTAACCAACATATTTACCATCATTTCTTATTGTATTTCAAAGCTTCCACCAGGGATCATTTTCCTTCAAATTAAGAACATTTGTAATTATTTTAGTTAGTGTGTATAAACTATCTATTTTGGCTTTTGTCTGAAGTTTCATTGATTCATCTTTGGTTTTCGATAATAGAATTAAGTATATACTTACATTTTGATATATATTGTTTTCTGCTTAGCATTTGGAGACATGTTTTCATGCTGTCTTTACTATTATTTAGAAGTCAGTCATCATTATAATTGCTTTTCAGCCATAAGTGATCTCTTCTTTGTTTTTTTTTTTTTTTTTTTTTTTTTTTTTTTTTTTTTTTTTTTTTTTCTGCTTTAAGATTTTGTCATTGTCTTTGGTATTCCCTAGTTTTACTATCATATATCTAGGAATGGATTTCTTTATATTTATTTTGTTTTCATTTTATATTTCTTTCTAGATTTTAGGATTTATATCTTTTGTTTTGTTTTGTTTTTTTTATTGTTTGTTATTATAGGGGTACAGATGTTTAGGTTACGTATGTTGCACTTGCCCCCCCTTCCCCCCAAGTCCCAGTTTCAAGTGTGTCCATCTCTCAGATGGTGCGCATTGCACTCTTTGTGTATGCATATATCCATCCCCTCCTCCCCCTCGTCCCTCCCCTTCCCCCTTCCTCCCTACCTGACATCCAATAGATGTTATTCTTATATGTACACTTACGTGTTGTTCAGTTACTACCAATTTGATGGTGAGTACATGTGGTGCTTGTTTTTCCATTCTTGGGATACTTCACTTAGTAGAATGCATTCCAACTCTATCCAGGAGTATACAAGAGGTGCTATATCACCATTGTTTCTTAAAGCTGAATAGTACTCCATGGTATACATATACCACATTTTA